>CM074735.1:97148047-97335547 GCA_037367245.1 Phrynocephalus guinanensis | reverse complement strand
TAAATATGATTAACAAACCATATTGGAAGCACTTCCAATAGTCAATTGTCTGGCAAAATCCTGAAAGAAGATGTTCACTGGAGTGATATGGTGGAATAAATATAGGACGTGGATCAACAGTTCACATTAGTTGGGTCCAAAATCAGTTATACTTAGGGTAGCTCAATAGTTGAGCTCAATAGCTAGAATCCAGTTGTTAGTTCAAATATGTTATCAATTGGATTTAAATTAGTGTCGATTTGCCATTCAATAAATGTTCTAATGTCTTCTCTAGTTGTGTCTAGCATTTGGATTCAGGACAATGGGACTTAACCTGTAGCTTACTTCAGTCTCATTAATTTCTATAGGTCATTTCTGTCTATAACTAAATATGGGGGGAATAATTGGGAAATTATGCTATTGTGGAGGAAAGTCTCACTGGGAAGTAGAGATGGGCACGAAACGAGTGATTTTTCATTTTTGTTTTCATTTTTTCATTTCGTTACGCAACGAAAACAAAACAAATTTTTTTAAAAACAAAAGGAAAACAAAAACGAAACGACCAAATTTGCCATGTTTTTCGTTTTCGTTGCAGCAGATGCATTGAACTAAAAAGAATGCTGATGAAACAGCAATTTTTCATTTTCATTTTCATTTTTTCATTTCGTTACCTAACGAAACGAAAACGATTTTTTTTGCAAAAAAGTCACAAAAACAAAAACGAACCGAAACGGACCCTTAACGACCAAACGACAAACGAAACACCATTTTTTTGAGTCGTGCCCATCTTTACTGGGAAGTATTGGCATGAGAAGACAATGGAAATAACTAAGAACAAGAAATGATTCTAGTACCTGCCCCATTCCTATTACAGCCCTTGCTTTCCTATCATCCATCTTGTAATCAACTCAACAACCACAAAAGAACACAAGGGCACAAAACCATCTCGTGCTTGTATTATGTGATAGTCCCATTCCACCACTGGGGAAAAGGCACATCAATAGAAGTGACATAATGTTTTGTTGGGTTCCAATTGCAATACAATTTAAATATAATATACCAAATATTCCAGTTGTTAATTTTGTCCAGAAACTATTACAGTATATCGTAAGGCAGGCAAGCATGACCCAAATCCTCTTGCATAGTTACACCAGTGTGGTGTAACTTTTGGAACAAATTGCCTGACAGTAAGAAATGCCCATAGACATAATCCAGTACAGTACAGTATATGTAATATCAGGCAAAAATAATAATAAAAAAACAAAAAAACATGTGGCACATTAAAGACTATTATATTTTATTGTAAGCTTTTGTGGACGTGTCTGCTTCTTTGAAGATATAGTATCAGAATGAGGTGTTCAACATACTGTATATACTCAAATATAACCCTAGTTTTTCAGCCCTAATTTTGGGCTGAAAAAAGGGCCCTCGACTTATATTCAGGTCAATACTTTTAGCCACTGAGGCAAGTGCTTGGGTCGGTGGCTAAAAGTAATTTTAAACATTGTGTGCCACTTCTCATGACTCTCCGCTGCATCACAGGGGAGCGGCACATGATGTTTAAAATGACTTTTATCCACTGACCCAAGCACTTGCATCAGTGGCTAAAAGTCATTTTAAAAATCACACACCACTCCCCCAGCTTATAAAGGAGGAGCTGCCAGGCCCTGCTGCATTTCCCACCCTAGACTTATACTCGAGTCAATAAGTTTCCCCAGTTTTGGGGGGTTAAATTAGGGCCCTCGACTTACACTCGGGCTGACTTATACTCGAGTATATATGGTAATATACAAGATATGTAATGTCTACATTGATTTCTTAACTTGGATAATTTCCTTCCAAAAGTTATACTTCTGGGCTTATATAAGCATGGCTATGCAGAAGGATTTTGGCCATTAGGTTCTGTATACTTTTTTAACCTGTTAACCGCCCAGAGTTCTGACTTGGAAGATGGTGCGGTATAGAAATGATACAAATAAATAAATAAATAAATAATAAAAAGGTGTTTCAATTAACTTGGATGTTTAAAAAGCCTACAACATGACATCTAATATTTAAATATTCCTTTAAAGTAATATTCTCTCAAAACCTACATTTCTAAACATCTTCAACTAACAATGGTTAGTTGACAACTTAGGATATTTGGGTCCCTTTGGGGAGAAAGGCAGGATAGAAAAAAATCAATCAAACAATGAAAGTCAGCACAGTAGACAACTGAATTCTGGAAAAGCTTGGAAAAATTATTTTTCCCACTGTATGACTTGCCAGCCACCATTTTAATCCCCGTGTTTAAAGATTCTCTGTTGTTGCTGTACAATGTAAGGGAGAAACAGGGGAGGCTAATATGTTGCTGGTATGCTCAAAAAGTGTTCAGTAGACGAGACAGCAGTACTGAGCTATCCTGCTTGAATACCATCATTAGCTTTGCACAAAAGTAAGTTTAGCCAATATCTGTATGTAAAGATGTCTGCCTCATCAGCTAGATATAGAAACAATGGTAGACCACTCCTGAAGGGTATTCCCAGAAACCACCCTTGTAGCTTTCGGTGGTTAGGGCCAGGGCTATCTTCTTGTCCATTGATATCATGGATTTCAGTCACTCCTCATGCCATTAACATGTAGAAAACCTTTTTCAGAGTAAAAGTCTGCTCTATAAAGTGAATGAAACAAACACTTTTTACCATTCTTATGTAATATGAATCATTTTTACATTTCTCTGCTGTGAAAGCAAGAGTGCACCTAATTCTTCATATGCACGCTGCTGGCTGCTGCAAATGCAATGGTTATAAAATAAACTCATATATTTATACTTTTGTTTTTGATATTGGTCTCATGAGCACAGAAAAGACATCCAGGAGACATATTTTGAGGGATAGTACAAATGCCTTCTATAGATTCTGAAACAGACAGACAGACAGACAGACAGACAGACAGATAGATGATAGATAGATAGATAGGAAAAGGAGGCTTTGTTCCAGCTGTGTCTAGTGTTTGGATTTAGTGGGGTTAAATCTGTGAATATTAGAGATGGGCACGGCCAGAAAAAATTACGTTTCGAGTTGTCGTTTGTTGGGACGGGCCCGTTTCGGCTCGTTTCCGTTTGTCACGAAATTTTTCAAAAATTTGTCGTTTCCGTTTGTCGTCTGTCATTTGTACAGTGGTTTAGGGAGCGTAACGTGTAGCCGCCGTTATAATTATGTTGGGGTTGTTGTTAGTGTGACAGGAAACCTCGTTGGCACTTCTCTGTCTCACTAAGAACATTTGGGGGTTAGTGTGTCAGAGGAACCTCGTCGGCGCTTCTCTGACTCACTAAGAAGGAAAGCATACTGGCGTACTGCCGTACAGGTTACGCTTAGGGAGGGAGGGAGTCGGTCTCTGAGTTGAAGGCACCTCTCTGGGTGCATCACTCTGACCCACTAAGAAGGGAAGTGTACTTGCGTACGAATCTGGGTTAGGGTTGGGGTTAGGGTAAGGGCTAGGCTTAGGGTTACGGTTAAGGTTAGGGTGGGTTAGTGGGCTGCACCTCTGGGTGCCTCTGACCCACTAAGAAGGACAGTGTACTGGCATGTGGGTTAGGGTTAGGGTTAGGGTTAGGGTTGGTGGGCTTTTTATGCCCTCTCTGGCACATCCAGAAGTCTCAGTCAAAACCTGGCCATGTAATTGGTGGAATGGCTCCAAAAATTTGCCTGGTCCCATCCCATGGTCAGCCCATCATTGCGCATGTGCAGGTGTAAAAAAATAAAAATAAAATAAAATAAAATAAAATAAAATAAAATCAATACGAGGTTTTATTGCTACAAAAAAACCCACTGCTACTATAAAAATTCAGGCATTTAAAATACCTAATTTTCACATGTTTCTGTGGTACTTTGGTGGGTTTTTGGACCACGATTTCAAAAGAAAAATTGTGGTCGCCGTTTTGGATCCCCCCACCGCATGGCAAAGGGAGACGATGAGGATGACCCCCCCCAGCCTGGTGCAAGCAGCCCAGGACAGGAGGGGGGGAAGGCTGGGATTCCCCCAGAAACCACCCCTGGTAGGTGCTCTCACTGAGGCAGGCATATTTTCGCCTGCTTTTATGGCCGGGAATCGGGTTTTTTAAAAACTTTTTTTCTGTGCTGCTTCGCATCGCGCGATCGCCGCAATGCCATGAACGACAACGAAAAATCAGACCCAATTTTTCTTTTTTGGTTCGGGTTCGAGCTGGAGCGGAGTAATTCTCGTTACCGTTACCTGTTACGTAATGATAACGAGAACCGAAAACAGAAATGACAATTTCGCCTAGTCGTGCCCATGTCTAGTGAATATCTTTAGCCCCATTGGTTTCAGTGTGTCTTCTCCATGTTATAGACCTGGGTCAAGCTTAAAAAAACATGCTTTTAGAAAATTGGCACTTGTAAACACTTCCTTATCAAGCAGCGTGCAATTCTGTAGTGCTATTGGCTAATGGGAAGCCAGCTTTATATTGCTTTTTATATTGCTTTGTACAGTTAGTGTTTTCCCATGGAGAACCAATACACCAGGAGCAATCTTACACTTTGGAGGAGGGTTGATGAGGAGCCCTAGTGCTAGCTTGGATTTGCATTCTTGTGCACTCTTGCATTCTTGCTTCTTTTCCTCCTAAACAAACTTTGTTTATTAAACTACACTACCAAGACTCAGTGTGTGACAAAATGCAACTGGATATCTGTGTTACTTTGAGCGGCTGGATCAAAATTAGTGCTTTAGGGTTGATCTTTCACTTCACTCTCCATATTTTTATTTGCTGGAAGGATGAAATCTCTTGGACAGAAGAACCACTTGGTGGCCTTTGCACCATTGCCATGAGGACGGCTGTGGTCAGAGTAAAAATAATCCTCTCTCTTTCTCTTTGAGCATCAAATCCACCACATTCGCAAAACTGATGGAACTATATAGCTCCATCCTACAATAATTTGAGGTCATAGACCTTTTTGGGAATGGCCTTGCTGCACTGCAAGTGAGAGAGGGAGGAGGCAAGGGCTAGGAAGGAGGCAGGGGAGGCAGGAAGGCATTCCCAAAGCCACCAGCTGCCTGCTCACTGGCCAAGTCCAGCCAGGCTGCAGTGCTCTCTTGGCTCACCAGCCTGCCCATCACCAACCAGGGACAAATGCAGTCCCGCCAGCCTCCCAGGAACCAGGCCTGGGCCACCGTTGGCCTTCCCTTCCTTTCTTTTCTTTCTCTGCCACCTCCTCCTTGCTGGTCTCTAACCCGGTGTTGGTGGCGGCGGCCTCAGCCTCTGGCCATGGCTGGGCTCCCTTCTCCCCTCCCTCGGTACACTGAGCAAGGCAGCAGCTTGGAGGGGGCTGGGTAGGCAGGAAGTAGCTCTGTTTCTCCCTCAGTCGCCCACTGTCCATCCGTCCATCGGTCCACTGTCATGGCAGCACCGGGTTGGAAGGCTGGCCTTCATTCTTCACAACCACAGTAACATGGCCCCACACGGAAGGCAGGTGGGCAGGTGGAGGAGGAGCAGGGACGGGGCCTTGGGGCCATGGAGGGTGTGAGAGACCTTGCCACAGCCCTCTCACTTTGAACTGCCCCACTACCCAGCATGCCGATCTCTAGGTGGTGGTGGGGGAGTGGGGAAGCGGCATAACCCACCAGTTTGAACTGTCTCAGGAATAGAAGAAGCTGCGGAGGCTGGCTTGCTCACGAAACAGGGGGTAGGTGTGGGGGAGTCTGCAATTGGTCCTGGGGGCCAGATTCAGGACCCTGGGGGGCCACATGTGGCCCCGGGCCTTAGGTTGAGGACCCCTGGCTTAGGAAAAGTGAGGGTAGCAAAGTTGTGTCAGAGCTTGAAAACTCTTTTTTACACTGTAGCTCCTATTACTCTTCAGTCAGCATGGGTGCTCAGTCCTGTGGGCTCAGGGACTTGGAGAGTTGGAGAGTTATTGTGTGACGTGAAAGAGGGTGGAAAGCTTGGATCTTCTTCCCTCCACATTTTGCTTTACAGTTATATAGGCAAAATTTTGAATAGTAGTTGCTTCACAAGTGGGCTGCTATCTATCTCACACAACTCAGAACAATACAAGGGAGGAAGGAAGGAATGGAAGTTAATTCATGTTTCTTCATATGGGTATTTTCTTTGTAACAGGTGAATTTCACTTCAATGTTCATCATGTAGCATTCCTGTTTTGGGATGCAATACATTTACACACATTTCTTTTTAGCATCAGTATGACCATGCAAGGCAGTACCGTTGGAAAAATAATGTCTGTTTTACTTGTGAGGAATGTCATTGTGGCAAGCCATGTGCGTACTATGGAATCCACATTGCTTCATCGCCTTATCATGTGTGTTGCATTCATGCAACGCACTTATTCCATTAAGTACTCATGTCTCAAACTAATACTGCTATATATACAATGCACATAACTAAGAACCATTAAGAAGTAGGCCCCTTTTCAGTGTAATTCTTTGAATAGCTGTTGCAAGGAAGACTTTTTCTCAGTGAATTTACTTGGGGCCCAGCATCAAAATTAGCCTTGAGTCAACTAGAGAGTGAGTGTGCAAAATATTCATAATCCTTACTTCATATATGTCTAAAAACAACCTTGCAGAAGAGATAATTTTGTTCACTTCTCCATTGGAGTGCATGAGGCAGATCATCATGTAGCCAAGGGAGAGGGCAGCTACGTTGATGTAATAGCTAAAAAGGCAGTTGTTACTTAGCAGCTTTATAAAATCAATCCACCATCTTTGATTCCACTTCTGCTTTTCATCAGACATACACACTCCCTGGAGAGACATGGCAAAATGTCCCTTTCTCTTAGGACTCTTGTCCATTTTAAAGCAAGCCATCTTAGTGCCAGATGATTGAAGGAGGGCTAATGTCCAACACTTCCAAAAGTGCAAAAAGGAGGAACTTGGAAACTACAGACCAGTCAGCCTGAAATCTATCCCATGGCAAATTCTGGAGCAGCTTATAAAGCGGGCACTCTGCAGCACCTTTAAAACAATGCCATAATAACTAAAAAGCAACACAGATTTGTCAAGAGCAAATCCTACGGATCTATTTTTTAAATTGCTCAACCTCCCTTAAGGTTGATGGAAACTGTGTGGATGTCATACATCTTGACTTCAGCAAAGCTTTTGACAAAGTACCCCACAGTATTTTAATTAGCAGGTTTGGAAACACAGAGAGTATTTATCAAGGATTTCTTCTCAAACTGGAAGAGGGTTATATGTGGAATACCACAAGGCTCAGTCCTGGGCAGGTGCTCTTCAACATTTTTATTAAACACTTGGATGAAGGGACTCACAGAATGTTTGCCATGCCTGTGGCAAACAAATGTGCAATGCAGCTGGGAAAAAAAGCAAATGCTGTTTTAGGCTGCATTTATAGAATCCTAGTCATTAAATCCCATGAAGTACTAGTTCCCCTCTATTGACGTTGATTAGGCCTCCTGTTGAGTACTGTCCCATTCTGGACACCACATGTAAGACATGCATTAACCAACTTCAACAAGTTCAGAGGAGGGCAACAAAAATGAGGAAGGGACTGGGAGACAAGTTCTATGAAGAAAGACTGAAAGGATCAGGCTTGCGTAGCACTGAAAAAGGAAAAATGGGTAAGTGTTTACCCTGTTAAATGAAATCAGAAGATGGTTCAGTTTTTTTAAAAATATATATATAATGTCATGTGGTTTTGTGTTGGTGTATGCATCCTCCTAGAAGCCGGCCTTCTGTGTCTTGTTTCTGCATTGTAGGTAGATCTTCTTTTTCCTAGCATTTTCCCACAGGTGTGGGATCTGCTGTTCAGATTCCTGAAATGCCACTTTGCCCTATCAGTTGTGTCTTCAGAGAGCAGGTCAGTGATATGCATGCCCTTGTTGACTGTGTACTGCCAGCTCTGTGTTGGTCACCCACTTGGCCACCAACTCTCAATTAGGCAAGCAGTTGTGGCAAAGGTTGAAGGTGTTGTTCTGAGGACATGGCCATACCAGTAAAGCTGGCTTTCTTTCATGTTCTCACCTAGCTGCTGTCAGATAATATCATTTGTGATGTGGTTGAGTAGGGACATACTCAATATCCAACAAAACACACATCTTTCCATGGCATGGAGGTGCTCTCTGCACGAATTGTTTCTCCCCAGCACATTGTGCAATACAATGCAACAGGGCAGACAATCGTCTCGTAAATCTTAGATTTGTATGTTGTATGTAGATGGGGAGGAACAATCACTACCAGGTTTCTGTTTGGTGAAAGCTTCTCTTAGGCCATGGGGAGAGTGAATAAGTGATGAGGGTTAGAGTTAAGGTTAGGGAGGTGAGGGAAAGGGAAGGGACAGCCATCGTGCTTTCTCCAACTGCCATGGACTCTACTGATCTGAGAAGAAGGGCAAGTTCCTGTGTTCAATTAAGGGGGAGTTTCCAGGAACTGGCACCAATATAGGGAAGACTGCTAAGCAGAGCAGGTTCCTGGCAAGACACAAAGCCAACTACATTCTGTGACAGTGAAGGCAGTCTCAGGGCCACATTTGCCAATGTGCCCAAGGAGATTGGAGGAATGAGAATCATGAGTTCTGCTGCACCTAAAGGGGCAATGGTGTCAACAGCACCAGACTGTCTCCAATCTCCTCACCTTTTAAAATACAGTGGTACCTCTAATTAAAAGATTAGTCCGTTACAAATGCATGCTCATAAGTCAAACACTCATAAGTAGAGCAGCCATATCTAAAATATCAAAATAATAAATAAATAAATAAATAAATAAATAAATAAATAAATTTTAAGTAGAGCAGACCACATCTCAAATTTTTTAGACAGCAGTTAAAATGCCAATGGTTTTCCGCTCTTAAGTTGAATTGCTTGAAGTAGAGCCACTAGTAAGTAGAGGTACCACAGTTTTGAACTGCCATAATACTAGATTGCTGCACATTATGTAGTTGATGTTTAAATTTCTTTGAGACATGGAAAAACAGATGCAAAAAACCTGACTATTGTAACATGTAGTCAAGACCATAGGCAATCATATATCAAATACACTTTGATTTGTATTCCTGCATTGAGTAGGGTGTTGGACTCAATGGCCTTCCAACTCCATTATTCTATGAGCCTATGTGTTTATAAGTCTAAATCTGATTTCTAACTAAAAGAAAGAAGTGTGAAGGTTGGGTGAGGGAAAGGGAAGGGATACATTGTTGCAAGAGAGACAGGAAGTCAGCTCCTTACAGAAAAAGGAAGTACAAATGTACAAGGTAGTAGCACTTCACAAGAATAACAGTCTGAGGTAGATGAGGGAGCAGAGACAGAAAAGGACAGTAGCTGACATCTACTCCTAAAACCCATCTGGTATTTGGGATTGAGAGGTGCAATATATAGTTCCAGGCCAACAAATACTTGTCAACTCTAAATTATCTCAACATTCCATCTGCCCCGACTTGTGTTTCTTTACAAATTATCATCAACCTGGATGGTGAAGCACATTTCCCCCCTGATGTTCAAGTGATAAATGCTACTGTGTGCATCATCACAACAGAACCATCTGGCATACATAGCATAGGGACAGTGTCTGCAAAAGAGTTTGCAGCAAGAATTAAAAAGATTAAGAAAATGGTTTGCATTACTACTATAAAGCCCCAAATAGCCTGGGTCCTAGCTATCTAAAAGACTGTATTTCCCTTTCTGATCCTACCAGAGTATTAAGATGATCTTGGTCTCATGAATGTCACAGGTGTGTTTGGTGGGGACACAGGAGAAGGAGAAGGCCTTCTCTGCTTTGCTGCTACTCCCAGACTTTGGAATTCCTTTCCATGAAAGGGCAGCCTGGCCCCATCTTTGCTCTCCTTCCACAAGCAGACAAAAACTTTTATGTTCAGGCAAGCTGTTCTTTAAATGATTAGTTGACCAAGGAGATTTTTTAAACAGGGACTATTTTAGTCTACTATTCTGTTTTTGTTTTTAATTTTGCTCTTTTTATGAGCTTTAATGTGGTATATGTTTAATGCTCTTTTAATATTTTAATAATTTTCATTTAGCTTTTAACTCTTGTTCTTTTAATACTGTAAGCTGCCCTGGAATCGTTATGGTCAGTAGATTATTTGTATTGGAGCTGCGGTGAAACAGACTCTTTTTGTTTTAACTTTATCTCTATGGGCTTGCTTCTGAAATTTTGTCCATTCCGTATTTCTGAAAACATAATAATGACTTTCATAGAGAAGCCAGACACTATGTGGTTTCTAGTAGTTCAGTGAATAGGTCCAATTGCTGATCTTCCATTTGCAGTGTGCTCCTGTTCATACCTATACAGAACTAAGTTTCATTTTCATCTACTCCTCAGTCACAGGGACTTCTAGTTTTGAATAACCTTGGGTAACACTGGCTTGTGAGTATTCTTTTGAAGCTATTGCACAGTGCCTAGAGTCTAAGCCTGGATGAAAACAAAGTTGTTGATGATTATTATGATAGTAATTACCCCCCTTTATACAGCCAATAATGTCTTATTTACTTTCTGAGAGGCAGTGCAATGTAGTGTGTAAAGTGTTGGATTAGGACTGGTGAGACCTGGGATCAAATCCTTGGTCAGACAAAAATTTACTGGAAAATAGCACGGGTAAAACCACCCCTTAAAACTCTCACATACCCCAGAAAAACTCTCACATACTCCAGAAACCTTACTAGGATTCCCGTAAGTCAGAACTAACTTGACCAGACATCACTCACTATCTATTCATGAGTGATGGACTACCATACATAGCTACACAGACTTGTGTTTATAACCACATTTAACTTGGTGCCTATATCTCTCCTTGTGGGATTACATTGACACTTTGTTATCAATTGTTAGTTCCCATCCCTCATAACTATTAGATGGTCTTATCATAATGATTACATAGAATTTATACTCTTTTCTTAACTGCTCGCTTTCTATTTTAGCTTTAGTGTTGCCTTCTAATGCTGTAAGATTCCCCTCAATTTCCTGTTCTTAAACTTGAATATGTCTTAATTTTACTGGACTGTATATTGTCCCTCATTACACTAAGCCCCCTTGGGTCCTTTTCCAAGGAGAAGGGCGGGGTAAAACGACTCATAAATAAAAAATATGCATACTGCAGACCTAAGCATAACTTCATGAGAGTAATCCCTGTTAATTTACCTCTATAGGATTGTACCACTGAAGTCACTAAGAAGGTCCTTTTTGGTTCTATTATTTGTGTATGTCAGTCCAGAACAATTTAGTGCACACATACAAATATAATAGAGCCACAGAAGAAAAAAATATGTAAAACAATTGAAAGATACTGTACTTTTCTGTCTTTAAAACACCTCCATGTGTTTTACAAACACACAATTCTCTATATTCTCGAAGTCTTTCACGGCTGGGATCTGATAGTTGTTGTGCATTTTTCGGGCTGTTTGGCTGTGTTCTGGAAGTTTTTCTTCCTGATGTTTCAGCAGACTTTGTGGCTAGGAGTTCTCTCTGTGCTCTCTCCTTGGCTTTCTTCAATGTATAAGACAGCCTTAAATGTTTAGTCTAACAATTTTAGAGAAAAAATTTATACACATAAAAATCTGTAATTATCACAAAAGTAAGTCTTACACATTATCGTTCTCGAGACAAAAGCAATTATACTGTTTGTCTGTAACATATCTGTATGGATTTGAAATAATCCTGATGTATTTCTGGAATAATGGGAGGCAGACTTTGAAGTTTTAATATTAAAACAATATAAACACTTTAAATAATCATAGATACATGTGACCCATGGATTGCACATAGCTTCTAAGGCATTCTTTGTGTCCCCAGCACTCCTGGGTCCTACAAATTGAAAAAAAGACCTGTTCTTCCTTTCTGTGACTCAACAAGCATTAAATGTGGGGTTCATGATAGGTCTCAGGAGTGCATGGGGCCCCTCAATATTGAAAACAAAACACACTACATACTTCTTAGAAGGTACACGGGGACTTTCTGAGCAACTATTTCCCTAAAACTTTAACTTTTTAGTATACAGTAGGTGTAGGCAAAGTTACATTTGCAGATGAGTCTGTTTAGACATGCCCCTTGGCAGTATGACCCTTGGGCTACAGAAAATTCTGAAAAATGTCCCTTTACTCTGTAGAGATCTCCCACCCAATTTCAAGTACAAAGTTGCTAATGCCTTACAAAATTATTAAATGCCCATACTGGGTATTGCACAATTAGAGTTCAGTGGTTCAGTGTTCTCCTAGCCTTTTTGGTAGTATTCCGCAGATGTCCCTGGGCAGGCCAGAGGCAACACTTGAAGTCAAATAACTCCTTGCCATTGTTAAAGGAAGTATGTCAGGGTGGTGACCAGACACACCTCCATCGGTGGTGATTTCAATAAAGAGGTGGCCACCACCAAGAAGACCTAGTTGAGGACTTTTAAGTCTTCCTCGGAGTGGCCACTCACAGGTATTAGGTACTTTGATAGTCATACTGCTGTTTCTGAACCCTGAGAATCGAAACAGGCTCTATGACTAGAAGCCATTGATTGCCTTCAGGACTGTTGCCCAACCTCCTTTGAAGCCCATCAGTTCATTTGGCTACCTCTAGGTGCCTGGAGTAGGAACTGGCAAGCCACTCCAGTATTTCTGCCAAGAAAACACCACGGACATGGAGTCATGAAGGGTCGGTCATGACTATAACAACACACACACACACACACACACACACACACACACACACACACACACACACACACACACACACACACGAGAGAGAGAGAGAGAGAGAGAGAGAGAGAGAGAGAGAGAGAGAGAGAGAGAGAGAGAGAGCACATATTGTAGCACACAATGCCATGAAACGTCTGAGGCACTGTGCAAAGAAGTATTTTAATTGATATCATAGGTCTTCTGCCAGTCAGTTTTTTTTGGGAGGGGTATCTTTGAATTTTGGGGTTGCAAAAGAACTTGCAATTTTCCTTTCTTTATATCAGGCACCACTTAGTAAACCTGTCTTACACAGTGATGTGCAATCTATATGCACGGAGGGAAAAGGAAGAGCATCAGTGAACAGACAGAATTGAATAGAAGCAAGCCTTCTTGTATTGCAGAGTTTTGCAAAAAGCAGATGCATGCAGATTATCCAGTGTTAATCTCTAGTAGAGTAGATCGATTGAATTCCTTTACTTGGTAAATCAAGATTTATCTACGTCCAGTTGATTCAAATGATCTACACTATTTAGGAGGAACAATTAGGTTTAGACCAAAGGAGCCAAAGAAACTAGATAGAAATAGCGCCCCTATATTTCACTTGTATAGCAGATATTAGTTTCCCCCACTTTCAAAGATAATCATAATGTGAAATATATTAATTTGCCTGTGCTTGATATTTTCTTTTAAATAAAGTAGGGAATTAATAAACCTGAAGACTATGCTTTTTCAATTTTTGAAAGAACTTTTAATCTTGTATGAAGGATCATATTAGGTAGGTTATGTTAAGCCCTTAGATTGTGTGTGAAAGGCTTTAGCTGAATAAGACAATAAGAGTTGGCTGCGACAAACAAAGGATGGACAAGGGTCCTTGGGTCTATAAACAAACAGGGCCAAGAGAATGGTAGTAGAACTGCAGCCTGAGAATGCAGTTGAATGAATTCTGTTTCCCCTCCCCCTCCTTTGCAAAAGACTAACAGATTGGCCCCTTCAAGCCACTGTTGTTGGGAGACCCTTCAACACATCTCACCATATTAACTTATTTTCCCTTGTTGGGGTTGTTTGTATTTGCTTGCTTCCATTTTTTAAAAAAAAGTTTACTCTTGTTTGTTTGAACTAATCACCACTTAAGGAAAAGTCCTTTGGCTTTCTTGCCTCTTGGTGAAGAAGCGTTTAGCCCTGCTGACTGTTCAGGCATAAAAACGTGCTTATCTGCAAATGAATGGCAGCTCTTTGCTTCATTAAAGCTTCTTTCTCTTTTGGCACTCGCATTGTGACCCTTTGATATTAATTCAAAGGGCAATTAAAGAATGCGGCCCATCTTTGAAGTCGGGCATTCAGGGCAAGGAAGGGGATGAACCTGGGACGCTGATGGACTGTGCACATTCAACAGGGCCTTTTCAAGGCAGCTTGAAGTGACTCAAAGAAAATGGGCAGGAGAAGGTCAAAGAGAAAAAAGGGGCTAAAGAAACAGTCTGTATTTGTTCGAAGTATTAGCCAAGCAAACTGCAAATAGCAACAAAATGAAACAGTTAATAGAGCGGCCAGACAGAGGCATGTCAATCACTTAACTTGAAAAGCATTGGGCTAACCAAGGCTTCAGTCCAGTGTGTTATCTAATTATCTTGGGAAAGCCACTAGCTGGAAGTAATAGTATTGTATTTCTTTCTGCTTAGTGCTCTGAAAAGGTGATAAATATTCGCGTCTTCATAATTATGCAACATATATACATAAAGGGCAGTGTACTGCCACATTGTCGGCCACTTTGACATGGGTGGGGGAGCAGATCTGATCCCTTTCCCCCTCCAACAAAGCCAACAAACCAAATGAAAAGCAAATAATCCAAGGACTCAGCAGAGGGGCATTAGCAGCATGTTTGAAATTCTTGCAGCGTTGTTCGTAGGTAGCATGCATGGCTTCCAATGGAACAAGCCTTAAAAGAAAACACATTTGCAAAGTCAAAAGAAGTTTGGAAAGGAATACAGATGGAAAACTGCATACAAAATGACATAAACTTTAACGCACTACAAACAAAAAGTGTGGGAGGTTTTTTTTGGTGAGCCCCTGTTTTGTCCTTTGCATGGCAGTTTCAGGGGTGCCAAGCTAGTGCTTCACATATGGTCTGAGACATTTATTCATTATTAAAACACAATGGGGTAAATTTCCACTTACAATTTCTGTTGGTTTTACAAATCAAACGAGAGCTCTGAGGGCAATACTCCCCCTGGTTGAATCTTGGCAAATGTTCAAACTAGATACCCCTATTTGCAGATGGACTTGCCTGTACAAAATTTTGATGGACTATAGAGAAGTTCTCACACACACCCCACAACAAAAGAAAACAAAACCTAACACCCCCCCCATACAACTTATTTCTGTTTCATAGCTGTGTTTGCAATTTGCAAACAGCACAAGTTGGCATTGGCTTTTCTACAGCTTCTTTACAAGTCCCTGTTTAGATTTTTCGCTGGCACCCGTTTGGTGGATGGCATGTGCCTGAAAATCCAAGTGGGAACTCGATAAGTGGTGGTGATAATTTATGTTGTGGGTTACACTGTTTGTCTTCCAAAGCTGTTAATGCCACCATTGGATTTTGACTCTGATTTGTATTTCTAAAAGACAATCGGCAAATATTTAATGCCTGGCTAGACATCATTTATCCAACAGCTTAGCCCCTTCCTTGGAATGGGCTTCTCCTTCTTTGGTGTTAGGGCTACACATACAAAGATCTTTGCCCAAATGGTATAGAATGGTAGGGTGTGTGTCTGTCTCTGTGTGTGTGCTGGGGGGGGGACGACAAAACATATAGTTTTTTTGCAAAATCCTCAGAAGACAAATGTGAATAAAACACTAGCTTTTTCACAGTTGGAGATGGGGACCCAGGCTTTAAAGCCACTCATACACAAAACTATATGTTCTCCTCTTTCAATTGTCCTCCTGCATTTCAGACTGAAGTAAGCATGGCACTTCTCTGAAATTTTAGCTTTAGTCCTGAGACCTGGTAATCCTAACTGTAGTGACAAAAGAGAACAAAACAAACTAGATGTGACTACACCGACAAAGCCTGTTACCATAATATGGCCAAAAATATTCCCAACCAGCAGATGCTGGTTGTGAACTAGCTCCTGTCTTCCCACATGGGCCAGAGGAGGTATAGTATTGGGCATTGGTGCATTGCTGTAGCCCTAGATCAGGGGTTCCCAACCTTGGGTCCTCAGATATTTTTTGACTACAACACCCAGATTTCCTGGCTAGCACAGCTAGTGGTAAAGGCTCTTGGAAGTTTTAGTTCAAGGACATCTGAGGACCCAAGGTTGGGAACTGCTGCCCTAGATGATGCCCAGATGATGCCCAGATGATGCCCAGATGGTGCCCTAGATCAGTGGTTCTCAACAGCAAGTGGTGGAGGCTTCTGGGAGTTGCAGTCCAGGAACATCTGGGGACCCCGGGTTGAGAACCACTTCCCTACATGATGCCTGTCAAAGCTGCTCTGTAACAAGATAGGGTTATGTTGTTACAATGTTGTTATGTTTTCCATTTTATTTATCATTCCTCTGGCAGTTAATAATCCTTTACATTTCATTTTTTTGTCCTTGTAAACATGTCATAAGTTGGTCACTCCACAGCAAGAGGATTTGAACGATAGAAATTGGAAAATTTATTTTCATGGGCTATAACTCCTAGAACCTCGCATTAGCCAACATGGTCAGTTATTTTTCTTGCTGAAGGATTCTGGAGAGTGCATCTCAAAAGGTAAATTTTCTAAGTTTTGTTTTGAGTCTCATTTACTACTATGATGTAGTTTACAGCTGGGTTTCACATGTTGTGAGAAAACATCAGCTATCAAAGCGTCTTGTAGAATCCTGAACACTAACAAGTCTTATTTATATTTCCTAGTTATACTAAAATATTAATTCTATTTCCAGGAAAGAAATAAAATGCTTTTCTTCACAGTATCTTCAGTTTGCTGTCATTTCCCCTCTGTATTATTTCCCTGTGAGTTAGATGACAGTGTGCTAGTCAGGGAGAATTTCTGTGGCATTCTCATGTATCATTACAGAGACAGGTACCATCAATAAAAACCAATGAGAAAAATGATAAGCTATCTCATGAGAGTATCACCAGAAACCAGTGTGTCACACTAAATATCATTACTTATTTATTTATCTGCACCAGCAGCCCACTCCTCATTTTATCAGGAAAGCAAGCCTGTAGGGGTAGGTGTGGCTGAGAGATACTGGTTGGCTGAAGGAAATCTAGCATGCCTTATAACTAAACTGGTATTTGAACATGAATATCCATGTTGTAAGTCCAACACTTTCACCATTAGATGTACTCTCAGTTCTCTCAGATCAGTGTTTATTTTACAATTGATGCCAAGGATGAAACATTTATTCATAGAAAGGAAATGCAACAATTAATGTGATTAAATTGCACTATAAGCAAATAAAATACCATTTTTGCATAAGATACAAATTAAACTAATCAGATTTGGTAGATGGGATTAGGTGAAAATCGAAAGCGCCTTTTCTACAATGGCCCCTGTTGTAGATGCTCCCTCAGAAGATAAGCCTACTGGCAACAGTTTAACATATTTCTGAATAAGGTGGGAAGATTTCTACTTTCCTTGGACTCAACAATATTTACTCTGCTGTAATTGGAGTTATTTTGGCTCTTTGTAGTTTCTATGGTCTATGTATTAATCTGATGATGTGTAACTCTCCTGTTTTTCTCTCTCTGTTTTTTTCAAGGAGTTTTTCATTGTAACTGTTCTTTACACTGAATTGCAATTGCATTTTACATATTTGTGATTTTAAACTGACATCATTTTATCTTGAATGCTACTCAGAGAGTCTCTATTGTTGACTGATTCACACAGACTGAGTAGAAGAAATTAATACGACAGAAACATGTTTAGATGTGGTCTTTTCTGAGGTCCACATTACATGAAATCTAGAAAATATGTGTCTGGATCTCTTGATGTCCTCTAAAATGCAGTCTGACACAGCTTTGAAATGTATCAGAGCCATCATGGTGGGTGGTCATGTTGACACCACAATCGTCCTAACCTAAATGAGATCCAGTAACAGATTTTCATTGTGGATAATACAAGATGGAAGTTGTCCTGTAGATATTTTGAGAGAGAGAGAGAGAGAGAGAGAGAGAGAGAGAGAGAGTTGGGCGGGTCCAGAAGATAATATCACAGATCTCTTAACCATTTTAGCTTTGACTCAAAAGGGGAGTAAGAATTATGTCTCATGTATCAAAAATTATGGTTCTACCATTTCACAGACTACGCTTTGGGGACTTTTGCTCTTCTGCTGATCCTGTCTCACAGCAGTATTCTATTCAATATGCTGTTAGAGGTGGGCTTTGAACATGCATGCATAGAGCTACTTGGATGACTAGCAAAAACATTTCAATTTCACAAGAAAAGAAGTCCAGTTACCATGACTCAACATCCAGATAACCTCACCTGGATGACTGAGAACCTTCACAGACCTGCAAGGTGGATCTAAGTTCTCCTGCCATTTGAGGGAGCAGTGGTCCTGTCACTGCTTCTAACATTTGCGTACAGTGCATCTGCACCTAGTCTCCCCTCACCTCTTTGAGCTGGCACTCCTCCTCCAATTTAACTGTCGCCTGCTGCTTAGCATTCTCTACAGAAACATCAGCTGATATAAGCAGTGGCCATATTTTGAATTAGAGATGGGCATGGACCACAGATTTGCCAGTTTGTCCCAATATGTTTATTGCCATAATAAGTGTTCAGCCATTTGGTGCCCCCCCACAGGAATCCACTTGGAAGCAGTGTCCTAGATTCTTTGCCCCTCCTTCTCTGAGTGCTGCTTCTGAATGTCTATCCTCCAGAAGGGGTGGGGTGCCAAAGTGCAGAACACCTGTTGTACCAGCAAATGAACCAGGACGAACCACTGAACTGGCAGTTTGTGCCCATTTCTATTTTTAGTTAGAGAAATGTATTGTGTTGTGTCGTTACAGTCATGACTGACTCTTCGTGACTCCATGCCCATTGAGTTTTCTTGGCAGGAATACTGGAGTGGTTTGCCAGTTCCTACTCCAGGTGCCTACAACACCTGGTATTCTTTGGTGGTCTCCCATCCAAGTACTAACCAGGGCCGACCCTGCTTAGCTTCTGAGGTCAGGCGAGATCGGATGTGCTTAGGGCATCTAGGCAGTTAGAGAAATAGTTCTATGTGAAAATATGTGGATCTCTATTTGCAGCTGGCATTTTGCAAAGAATGCAGCCAAGCAACTGGAGTGGAGACTGTAACAAAGGCACTGGTACAAGACTAAGTGATCCTGTAGGCAGCTAAGCTGAGCTGAGGATAAGGTAAAAGTAAAGGTTTCCCCTGCACATGTGTGCTAGTCATGTCTGATTCTAGGAGAGGCACTCATCTCCATTTCTAAGCCAAGGAGCCAGTGTTGTGCAAGTCCATGGCCATGTGACTGGCATGGCTGAATGCATTTCTGCACATGGAACACTGTTGACCTTTCTGCTTTTTACAGCACTAACTATTTATCTATTTGCATGTATATGCTTTTGAACTGCTAGAATGACAGGAGCTGGGTTTAACAACTGCGCTGCGTGGCACCCGGGTTTCGAACTGCCAAGCTGCTGACTTTGCAGCCGACAGTTTCGGCACTCTAGCCCGCTGAGCCACCACACCCCACAAAGTAAGGGAGACCAAAGGATGAGGAGAAGCTGTCATTACTGAAGTGCACTTTCCAGTGGCAATTAGGGAATGAAAAGAGAGATAAAGAAGGAAGAAGAGTTGTTGAGGGCAAAATGTGGCAGAGAATCCTGCTAGGGAGACAGGAAGTGCTGCTGCTGCTGGGAGCTATTTGTGGGTGGGGTGAAACAATTTATGCTTCTAGAGTTGGTAGCCTCAGATAGCTGCCTTATCCAACCGAATAACAGGGCCAACTCTAGTTTTCTCTCAAACATAGGAAATCTAAATTGCACTATCAGTGACATCTGAGGGTAGAAGCAGACATTATGGACAACTCATGACTGGAAAGGAGGAATTTGTAATTCAAGTGAAAGCCTGAGTGCCACTGCTAGAACTTCTCTCACCTTCAGGTTGTAGGGAGTGTTCCTGCCACATTAGTACAAAGGTTCTACAACAAAAGATGGCTAAATGTAGCTTTATGGCCTCAAACACTTCCTTCTGTGACCATGGCCAGCTTCCTGTGCCCTTTATTTTCTGGGGGCAAAAAAAGAGGTGAATTGAAGGAACGTGAATGTTCAAGAATGGCAACTCAGAATTAAATATGTCATATGCTCCCCTTCTCCGTTCATGTTCCTAACCACCAATTTTACAAATCTGAGAGGGAATTTGTAGCCATTTCTGGTTTCTTTTTCTTTTGTACTTCAGTCCATGTTTGGAGTCTTGGATAGCCTTTAAAGCTTTCTGGGAACAGAAAATTACTCCACTTCATACACTAAGGTGGCCCAGACCTTGTCTACTGTATGATAGCAAATGTATGTTCATTCTTGCACAGAGTTAAATTCAATAGTTTAGTTCTACTTGCTCCACAAGGCATTGGAAATGTCACCAAATAAGCCATTCTCTGAACTCCTGGAGTAATCATTACATTAATACCTCACATGTTCCTTACACTAGTTATGTGAGATGTCTCCCTACTTCTTGCACAGTAGCCTGTAGAATAGTGCTACATCTTATACATTTTATTGTAGCCTGATTCTGAGAACATTGACAACATATGAAAGAAGGTGTCCTATCTATTTCTACCAAATAGGTAGAGGCAACTGGTATATTTTAAACCATACTACCATATTACATGCTGAAATACAGGGTCCAGTGAGAAATAAAAACTTCCAGGTACTAGCTTTCAAGAATAGTGAGTCTGATCACAATTCCTAAAACTCATATTTAAAATGACACAGTTTATATCTGCCATTCACATTTGATTTGCAATCCTGTAAGGAAGGCCCATCCTCCAGCTGTTTCCTATAAATATTGTTCAAGAACTGTATGGGCTGAGACTTCAAAATACAAGAAGTGGCATTTACAAGTGAACTTGGGGTTTATATCAGAATTTCAAGTGCAGTGAGCTTTTAGAAATCAGCAGAGCGAATTCTCAAGTATGTGCACCTCCTTCGGTGTAAGACAGTTGCAAAGGAAACATGCTGCATTAGGCAAGAAAACGGACGTGGAGTCTGAATGATGGGAAAAGGAATGCCATTAGCCAATATATATTATCTATTTGCCAATTGGTGGACAAGGATGTCACATGGAGCCAATAGGTCAGATCTCATTGCTAGTCAAATCCATCTTTATGTAGAGGTGGAAGGGACCCTTGGCATTATTATCATCGGGGCACAATGGGTAATTGAACTTCCAGACTGGCCTTAGAGCAAGATACCATGTGCGTGTCATGCTATTTCCAATTCACATATCTGCTGATGGGATAGGTTTATCCTGCTTTCCCTCAATAGTTTTGATGTGAAGTCATGTGATGCAGACTGGGTATTAAGGAACGGGGGGGCAGCATATTTGCCTGAATTTAGCAGCTTGGAAGTTGGAGCTTTACCTGCATCAAAGGGGTGAGGGCAAATTTTGGAAATATACTTCCCACTGAGCCTGCACATTTTTAGTTTTATTTTTTTTATCCCACTCTTTTTCTAAGGTTGAAAGTTCTATAATTTGGTCAATTTATTTACGTAACATTATTACTGGGCCCTGGATTCTGGGAAATCCCAAACTGCTTGAGTGGTCTTTGTTCTGATTAATTTGTGAAAATTCTGGATTGAAGCAGAATGACTTGTTCAATTCTGGAGAAAGACAAAGGAAATGTGCAGATTGATTTGTGTCCAGAGCACAAACAGAATTAGATGGCGCACAAGTTCCTTCCTTCCTTCCTTCCTTCCTTCCTTCCTTCCTTCCTTCCTTCCTTCCTTCCTTCCTTCCTTCCTTCCTTCCTTCCTTCCTTCCTTCCTTCCTTCCAGAAACTTTAAAGGTGCCTAGTATTTGAGCATCTGAAGCTATTTGCCTATGTTTCTTTTCTCCTATCTGAACAAATCTTTGACTTGAAGCACACACTGAACCAGATTACCCCAGATTGAATTCTAGATACAGTGGTACCTCCGCTTACGAGCGGCTCAGCTTAAGAGAATTTGACAAGAGTGAAAAACCATTGGAGTTTTAACTGTTTTTATTTATTTTATTTATTTATTTTTACAACTTATATGCCACCCACTACCTAAAGGTCTCTGGGCGGCTTACAAATTTTAGGCGTGGACTGCTCTACTTACATTTTTTTTTCATTATTTAGATAGGGCTACTCTACTTAAGAGTTGTTTGACTTAAGAGCATGCATTCGGAATGGTTTAAACTTGTAAGTAGAGGTACCACTGTACATACATACCAAAATTCTCTAATTTGGATCAGGGGACCCTTGCAGAGCCCCAATTAAAGCAAATACAGTATATGTTCCCCTTTATGCACTTTGGTTTTCTATAGTTAGTAAACATTACTACTGTTCCACAGAGCTAAAAGAAACTTTAGAATAAATCTGTTATTCACATCTGCTTAGTCTTAGTGCAATCTTCAAAGAAATGAAGAGAAAGGTCATTATCCTCTTGCATAGCTATGCCTGCGCAGCAGAAATGACATTACCAGCAGTGGCAGATTGCCAGTAGAGATGGGCACAAATAGAAAAAATGGTGTTTTTTTGTTTTTCATTGATTCATTTTGTTTTTCATGAATTTTTGAAAAAAATTCATTTTCATTTATTCGTTTTTCATTTTTACCCGCTTTTTGCGTGATTTTTAAAGCATTTCTGTGCGCTGGCATCCCCCAACGCCCCAGACCAGAGGGAAAACACTAAAAAAATGGATGCTGGCAGAGACACAGTATAGACTAGGTATGCAGGGAGGCTGCAAAGGCAGCGGCGGGCATTGCCCAGGGTGCAAGGCAGCCACAGAGTGACTGCACTGTGGGGCACGGGAGGGTACTCACCGAGAGGTACGCACGCACGCACACAGGGAGGCTGCAGGACTGAAGCTAGAGAGAAATCTCTTCTTTCTCTCTCCTAAGAGCCAGGCTGCAGCTGGCAGGAACACAGAGACACACACCTGCCTGCCTGGCCTAAAGTGGAAATAACGAGTCGCAGAGACAGCAATCCCACCCTAACTCCCACCGGAGACTGCAAGGAGGACGGGGGCTGCCAGAGATTTTTATGCCCTCTGTGGCTGCCAGACCTGCCCAGTATGCAATCTGGGCATGCTATTGGTTGAAGTTATCCAAGAATTTACATGATCCCATCAAATGGCTTGGCTCCATTTTGTGGCTGGCAACATCCATTTGTCATCCTTAAAGGGAAAAGAAAAATACATCACAATGGGAGAAGACAAAAATAAATGTTTTAAGGGCCCCAACCCCCCGGTAGGTATTATCAGACAGTATAAATAATTATCGCTGCATTTTTATGCATGTCCAGGGCGTTTTTTTAACATTTAAAACAGCTCATTTCATTGCGCGTCGCCATTAATGAAAACCAGTATGTAACAAACCTAATTTTCGTGGTTCTGTTCGGTTCGTTCCAATTTCATCACAATGTTTGTTGTTCGTTTCGTTATGTAACGAAATGAATATCAAATAACGGAAACAAAAAAATTTCATTTTGTGACCATCTCTAATTGCCAGTAATAAAAGAGATTTTGTGTGTGTGTTCAAAGTGTGAGTGATTCATATGCAAGGAGACAAAGCGGCATGCCACTGAGAACTGAAAACAAAATAAGGAAATAAGACATAGGTGTGACAGTGTGATACACGAGTGTCATCCTGCATATCACATGTCACTAAGTCACTTTTACTTACAATGCCCCAATGATTTAATTACCTTCAGAACACCCTATCATTAGCAGCTCTGCTTTGGGCATGTAAGCTACATTTCATATTAGGACTTTCTCTACCTTCAGTTTTTCATACTTATCCACTGTGAATGTCAAGCCTTTGATGTGCAGATGGAGCAAATCCTTCCACAAGACCTTACTGTTGTCTGTGCAGTTCCTAGGAAGAGTCACTTTACTTCATCTGTCAAGGCTGCACTTCCCAGTTCCCACAGCTTTTTCGTGTGGGAACCATTGAGTCCAGGGTAGTGGCAAGCCGCAAAGGAGGATGGGAAAAATTCCCTGCTGTGCTGCAGTCCACAAAGGCCTTCCTCTTCTTTGACAAGCCCATCTTGCAGAAAATCCTCCTGATCTTTTGTGCTATTGGGTTAAATTCTTTCTGCTGGGTAGTGTTTGTATTTTTTCTGTTAATAATTATGATTGAACTGTTATTGTTATTGTTATTGTTATTTTATTTTGGAAATCTGAGTGGTGAGTGGTGCTAAAGATCCTTAATAATATCCAGTCTGGTAGAAAGGCTCCCTTCTCCAGCAAAAACACAAC
This sequence comes from Phrynocephalus guinanensis, assembly GCA_037367245.1. NCBI lineage: Eukaryota > Metazoa > Chordata > Lepidosauria > Squamata > Agamidae > Phrynocephalus > Phrynocephalus guinanensis. Next base: position 97,311,496 of record CM074735.1, on the reverse strand, counting down.
ACCCCTATTGAAAATTATTTAAAGGTTGGCGAGTGCATCATTAGTTACTGCTGGTTTGGCACGGAACGCTATGCTCTAAGAAATCCGGCACTCTAGAGATGACCATTAGCATAATGGGAACCTCACGGTGCTCATAAAAATGGTAATGTTCTCTGTTGATTTTCAGCAGCAGGAGTGCTACTGTTATAATTCCTTCTTACTTAGGGCATAATTTAGCTGAAGTTAAGCATCTTTAAGTCCCATTAATTTCAATGGGAAGGATTTAAGCACGTGCTTAACTTTTCTCAGTGACATGAATGCAGTTTAAAGTGCTTAATTCCAGAGAGATCCTGCTTCTCTTTTTTCTAAGTTCAACCCTTGGAAAGTGTGCTGATAAGCCTGCCTGTGTATGCAAGTCTGTATTTGTACCTGTGTGCAAGGAAGAAATGGCTGTAAACATAAAGTAGCCTCTGGACCAAGGGAAAAGAAGTATGGGTTAGATGAAAAGCTATTGTTTCTTGCCATGTGCTCTACTACAAAGTATCCCATAATGCAAACTTATATTCAAAGCCCCACTTTGAAAGTCTTCAGCGTTCCCATTGAAAACAGTGAGTGCCTACTCTAGTGTCTCAAGGAGAAACTACATATGCTACACATGATCCTTGCAGCTGTCCTTTGTTATCACAGCACAAGAGTGCAATGATGTTATTGAGCAGCCAAGCAAATCAACATTCTACAAGGCAATTCTAAAAATGGATGCAGCCCAAACAAAAAGTTATAACTTTCAAACTGGACTTTGGGCTAGCAGCAGATTTATCACAGATGTATCAGACAGTCTCCTCTTGATAAAGAGTTTCCAAGTTGTGTTTTCTTTAAAAAGTGAAACTGTTTTATACCCCCTTGTGCAGAAACAAGTAACATTAAATGTCCCCAGATTCAAAACAAAGCTTGTTTTCTTGAAAGAGAATGATTGGCCTCATTCACTTTTCATATTTTGGAAGGAATCCAGTTTGCTGGGCCTAAAATATTAATCCTCCAAAAAGGCATGCAAGGGTAAAAACAGTGACTTTGTTATACATGAAACATATATGGAACAGACATGGGAGCAACAGCAGTCCAAAGTAGATATATTGTTGCAGCTTCATGGGCTGGAGACAGGGTTGTTTAGAAGACAAAGAAAGGTCTCAGAAACATTCAAAAGGTTTTCCTTGAAAAGTAAAAAAAAGGGGGGTGGGTGCATGCTTTAAAGAAAGTAATGGAGGGACAGTTCTCTAGAAAAGGCCATTTTGCTATGCATCCCCCAGGAATTAGCATTTATAACATAAGAACATAAGAACATAAGAAGAGCCATGCTGGATCAGGCCAAAGGCCCATCTAGTCCAGCTTCCTGTATCTCACAGTGGCCCCACCAAATGCCTCTGGGAGAACATGAGACTAGATATCTGTCTCCCGATACCACTCCACTGATCTGAAGTACCCTGGTTTTAAGTCTGGAGATTACACATCTCCATCATGGTTTGTAACCTGTGAGGGACTTTTCCTACAGGAATCTGTCCAATCCCCTTTTGAAGGCATCCAGGCCAGATGTCATCACCACATCCTGTGGCAGGGAGTTCCACAGACTAACAACATGCTGGGTAAAAAATATTTTCTTTTGTCTGTTCTCACTCTCCCAACCCTCAATTTGAGTGGATGTCCCCTAGTTCTGGTATTTTGTGAGAGGGAGAAGAGCTTCCCTCTATCCACTTTACTCATGCCCTGCATAATTTTGTACGTCTCAATCATATCTCCCCTCAGGCACCTTTTCTCCAGACTAAAGAGCCCCAAATGTTTTTAGCCTTTCCTCATAAGGGAGGTGCCCCAGCCCAGTAATCATTTTAGTCGCTCTCTTTTGCACCTTTTCCACTTCCACTATGTCTTTCTTCAGATGCAGTGACCAGAATTGTACACAATACTCCAGGTGCGGCCTTACTATTGTTTTGTACAATGGTATTATAATGTTGCCTGTTTTATTATCAATCCCCTTTTTGATAATCCCTAGCATGGAATTGGCCTTCTTCACCGCTGCCACATACTGGGTAGACACCTTCATTGAGCTGTCTACCAACACACCAAGATCTCTTTCCTGATCTGTCATGGATAGCTCAGAGATCAGAGCCCATGAGTTGATAGATAAAGTTTTTTTTACCCCAATATGCATTACTTTACATTTTGCTACATTGAAACACATTTTGTAGCCCATTCCCCCAGTTTGGAGAGATCCTTCTGGAGCTCTTCACAATCTTCTCTGGTTTTTACCACATGGAAAAGTTTTGTGTCATCTGCAAACTTGGCCACCTCACTGTTTATCCCTGTGTCCAGGTCATTTATGAACAGATTGAAAAGCACCAGCCCCAGGACAGGTCCCTGGGTCTCGCCACTTTTCACCTCTCTGCATTGTGAGATTGCCCATTGATACCTACTCTTTGTTTCCTGGATCTCAACCAGTTCACAGTCCATAAGAGGACCTATCCTCTTATCTGACTGTGCAATTTTCTCAGCAGCCTTTGGAGAGGGACTGTGTTAAAGGCTAATTGGCCTGTAGTTTTCTGGGTCCCCCTTCTTCCTTTTTTAAAAAAAATTGGTGTGACATCTGCTGTCCTCCAATCCTCCAGCACTGTGGCTGTTTTAAGAGACAACTTGCATATTACCATTAAGAGATCCACAATTTCATTTCTCAGTTCCCTAATAACTCCTGGGTGGATGCCATCTGGGCCACGTGACATGTTGATCTTCAATTTATCAATTAACTTAAAACATCCTCTCTCTTTTTAACCTATTTGATTTAATTCTTTAGTCAAAAGGGGCTGTTTGGGCAGTGGAATCTGCCCAAGGTGTTCTGTTGTGAAGACTGATGCAAAGAACTCTTTCGCCACCATTTCTCTGCAATTTCCAAGTCCTCCTTTACCTCCCTTTTTCCTCCCCCACTATCCAGAGGGCCAACTAGTTCTCTGGCAGGTTTTCTACTTCTAATATATATTAAATATGCTTTTATTATTTCCCTTTATATTGCTAGCCATACGTTCCTCAAAGCCTTTCTTTGCCTCTCTTATCATCTTATCACATTTCTTTTGCCAGAGTTTGTGTTCCTTTTTGTTTTCCTCATTTGGGGTTATGGAAAGACCTCTCCTTGCACTTTAGAGCCTCTCTAACTCAACTCATTAACCATGCTGGCACCCTCTTGGACTTATATGAGCTCTTCTTTCTTTGTGGCATGAACTTGTGCTGGACCTCTACTACAGTACATTGTTGTAAACAGGCTCCCTGCACCCTGGTGAGATTAGATTATTTTTACCTTCTCTTTCAGTTTCCTTCTAACAAGCTTCCTTATATGAGGGAAGTTAATTTTGTAAGGCAAATTCAAAGTATTTCTCTATTACAAAAGCACAGAGCCGTTGTGTTTGTTTTAACCCTGAGTACCTTCAGTCAAATTTTGTTTGGGATTTCTGAGACCAGGCTCCTGTAACAAGTCTTGAAAGGGAAATAAGTTCCAGATTTGGGACAATCTAAATGTTGACCCTGTCAATCAGGACCCATGTAAATGATTTGAAGGAGGAGAAATTTTTAACTTCTTCTTGGTTAAAAAGTTGTTGGTGCTGGCAAAGGGGTTTAAGGTGTGAAATTCTTGTTCATTGCTTTCTGGGTGGAGTCCACCCCCCCTAATTATCAGACAATTGTATAGTGACAAGATGGGTGAGGTGGTTGAAACTATGACAGGACAGAAGTACTCAAGCTCTGTTGACATCAAACGAGGCCATTCCCAACCAGAAAGCAATGAACTAGAATTTCACAGGTTTCCTCTTCCTTCTGCCTCTCCCTCCTAGCAATACTGCCTTTTCTAATAACTTCTAATAACAGGTCTTGCAAGCTAAAGGCTGCCTCTTCTTTCATTGAGATAATTTATCTCAACTCAGTTCTTCCTCTTTTTGGTGTTAGGTTATAGATTTGGTAACAATGGAAATGTTTGGGTTCAGGGATGGGAAATGTAAAATTTATTCCTTTTCCTCATATTCCTCCAAAAGGGAGGAAGGACACTTTTGTTAGTAATAATAAACTTGGACCTGGAGAAGGACCCTATGGAACACTGAGTCCAGCCCCTAACAACTAGCCACGCTGTGGAAGCCAACTCCCAACTACTGGCTCCTAAATATCACAGTTACTCTGTGCTAATACCGTATGACATAAGTCTTATATAATCTCACATATCTTGAAATGTATGTGAAAATTAGGTTATGGCATATCTAGAAGTGGAGTCATGGCAACTGGACTTCTTTTCTTGAGAGATTGAAATGTTTTGATGGTCATCCAAACAGCTTTGTCGGTCTACATATGATTGCGTGTTCATATAAGACATTCTGTAAAAAAGAAGTGCAGGCATTTTTGGAGATTTATTGATCCACAACAGCCTTTCCCTATGTGTTCTCCCAATATATCTTTTAACTAATTCTCAACAACCCCTGCTTACCAGTGGCACATCATCATGGGAGTTAGAGTTCAAGATATATGGAGGGCAATGGGTTAGATATAATTGATATACAACATAGCACAAACTGCAGCTCAGCAGTTCAAATCCCGGGTGCCACACAGTGGAGTGAGCTCCCGCTGTTAACCCCAGCTCCTGCCAACCTAGCAATTTGAAAGCATGTAAATGAAAGTAGATAAAGAGGTACCACCATAAAAAGTGGGAAGGTAAAACAGTGTTTCCTTGCATCCATGCTGGCCATGCAGACATGGAATTGTACAACCCTGGCTCTTCGGCTTGAATATGGAGATGAGCACTGCCCCTAGAGTCAGACATAACTAGCACACATGCACGGGGGGGGGGGGGGAACCTTTACCTTTACCTAACATAAATTATCTCTTAGAGAGAAATAAATTAAATGTTGACCTTATCTTTTGTATGCCAACTTCGCTTTGTGGCCAGTATTTACAACAGGATTTGCTGTCATGTTTTCTTCAGCTATTGCCCTAAATGTCTTTATCTGCATAGATGCAGATGCTACCAAATGAAGCATTAAGATGCACCCATAAAGACTTGTGATTCCCCACCCTTCTTGGTCCATGAGTCATTCTGTTTTTTATTTTTTGGAGTATAGTATAGTTTGCATAAAGTCAGTTGCCAAAACCCCATTGAAGAAAATGACACACTAACAAGGGCAAGCCTACGAACATTTTCCCCGTATTTTTCTGGCTGTTCAGCAAGTGCTCAGAAATGTAACAGATTGCACCACCACATGCCAGGAAAATAGGTAGAATTATCTGTACAATTGTACTTGTAAGATCACGTGAGGCTGTGCCATCTGTGTCAGAGTGTTTAGACCAAAAGGTGAGGGGGCCACTCGTGTTAAATTCAAAGTTCTGTCTTAACAGGGGGTGGTGTTGTGGAAATGCTAGTGCAGTGCAAATATATCCTAATCTGCACATCTCTAAAAAGAGCCGAGGACATGTAAGGGAATAAATGGAAATTGCACAGGTCTTTTTAAAACGTTTGCTCTTGTTCAGCTATTTTAGGTTGAGAAAGTCCATTGTACTTGAGACAACAGCTCATGAACAGGGACCAATTAATATATGCTGAGGCATCAGACTAAGTGGAGTTTAAACAGTTCCAAGGCATTATAATTAGAGATGGGGGTGAACATTTTCTGCTGAATCTGGAGAATTTGCCAAAATCCATCAATTCCTGTTGGTCATAAGCTGAGTCTCCTGATGAATACAAAATGATGAATTTTTAGCAATTTGGATTTGTTAATTCATTGGGCTATAAAATGGACCTCAAGCCCCTAGGGACACCAAAACTGGAGTGAAGCACCTCCTAACTCTCTATAGTCCCTTCAAGTTTGGTGGAGATTGGATTTTCAATGTCTAAGTTATGCACCACCAATTCATTGATTTGTCATTTCATCACTGGAAATTCATCATTTGTCAGTTTTTATGCCTCTCCATCTCTAATTGTAATGCAATTTTTTAACAGGACAATGAAAATAGAAATAATTGTGTTAGATATTTCATTGGATATCAGTATACATGGGTGAATGTGCAACTGAAAATTAATAATCTAACTGGAAGTTTATTTTTCTTTGAAGTTTACTTTCCCTTTCTAGTTAGGCTACTTTAAGTAGGGTTACTCTTGGCTTGAGTGGTCTGTAAAACTGAAAATGTTATTGTTTTTAAATAGGAAACCCAAACTGTAGCTACAAGTCACCAAGCCCAGATGGCATCCACCCAAGGGTTATTAGGGAACTGAGAAATGAAATTGCAGATCTCTTAATGGTAATATGCAACTTGTCTCTTAAAACGGCCACAGTGCCGGAGGACTGGAGGATAGCGGATGTCACACCAATTTTTTAAAAAGGAAGGGGGGAACCAGGAAACTATAGGATGGTTAGCCTTACATCTCTCCCAGGGAAGATGGTAGAAAGCCTCATCCAAGAGAAAATCTTAAAAAACATAGAAAAACAAACCTTGCTGAGAGAAAATCAGTATGGCTTCTGTAAGGGTAAGTCTTGTCTGAAAAATCTTTTAGCATTTTTTGTAAAGGTCAACAGGCATGTGGATTTGGGTGAAACAATGGATATAGTCTATCTGGATTTTCAGAAGGCTTTTGACACAGTCCCTCACCAAAGGCTGCGGGGAAAATTGCACATTCGGGGGATAAGAGGGCAGGTCCTCTTATGGATTGAGAACTGGTTGAGATCCAGGAAACAAAGAGTAGGTGTAAATGGGAAATTTTCACAATGGAGAGAGGTGAAAAGCGGTGTGCCGCAGGGCTCTGTCCTGGGACCGGTGCTTTTCAATCTGTTCATAAATGACCTGGACACAGGGATAAACAGTGAGGTGGCCAAGTTTGCAGATGACACAAAACTTTTCCGTGTTGTTAAAACAAGAGAAGATTGTGAAGAGCTCCAAACTGGGGGAATGGGCTGCGAAATGGCAAATGCGTTTTAATGTAGCCAAATGTAAAGTAATGCATATTGGGGCAAAAAAAAAATCAAAACTTTATCTATCAACACATGGGCTCTGAGTTATCCGTGACAGATCAGGAAAGATATCTTGGTGTGTTGGTGGACAGCTCCATGAAGGTGTCTACCCAATGTGTGGTAGTGGTGAAGAAAGCCAATTCCATGCTAGGGATCATCAAAAAGGGGATTGAAAATAAAACAGCCAACATTATAATGCCATTATACAAAACAATAGTAAGGCTGCACCTGGAGTATTGTGTACAATTCTGGTCACCGCATCTCAAGAAAGACATAGTGGAACTGGAAAAGGTGCAAAAGAGAGTGACTAAAATGATTACTGGGCTGGGGCACCTCCCTTATGAGGAAAGGCTAAAACATTTGGGGCTCTTTAGTCTGGAAAAAAGATGCTTGAGGGGGATATGATTGAGACGTACAAAATAATCCAGGGCATGAGTAAAGTGGATAGAGGGAAGCTCTTCTCCCTCTCACAAAATACCAGAACTAGGGGACATACTCTCAGATTGTGGGCTGGGAGAGTGAGAACAGACAAAATAAAATATTTTTCACCCAGCGCGTTGTTAGTCTGTGGAACTCCCTGCCACAGGATGTGGTGATGACATCTGGCCTGGAAGCCTTGAAAAGGGGATTGGACAGATTCCTGGAGGAAAATTCCACCACAGGTTACAAACCATGGTGGAGATGTGTAATCTCCAGGTTTAAAACCAGGGTACTTCACATACAGTGGAGTGGTATCAGGAGACAGATATCTAGTCTCATGTGCTCCCAGATGCATGTGGTGGGGCCACTGTGAGATACAGGAAGCTGGACTAGATGGGCCTTTGGCCTGATCTAGCATGGCTGCTCTTATGTTCTTATGTTCTTATGTTCTTATGTACAGTTGACTGAATAGCTCAAGTCAGTTTGATGTCTGGCTGCAAAATCAGAGGGTGGGAGTTTGATTCTCACTGTGCCTTTAGGGAGTAGAGCCAGCCTGGGTAGCCTTGGGAAGACTGAAAATCCCAGGTCACCCTCCAGGATGGAAGTGGTAATTCATTTCTAAGTACTCTTTACCTAGAAAACCCTGCAAGTAGTCACCATAAGTCAGAATTGACTTAACAGTGCATGATTATTATTAAATGTAGCTTAATTCATGCATAATTCTGGCATTGCCCACAGGAGTTTGACTTTGAATGCCACCCCCCAAGAGGGGAAACATGCATATTCATAGGGAATTCTACTTATATGGAAGATAAAAATCCAAATGAATGCAATGGTTACTGCATTTTGTTTGAAAACACAAGGAATCCTATTGAAGCTTGTACCATATGGAGAGCCAGACCGAGAAGCCTTCAAAGTAAATTTCTCATTCCACCAAGCTTACCAGCTGCGTCCCGCCACTGCTGGCGTCAGATGGAAGAAGCCTCCAGGCATACAAGTAAAGTTGGAGTTCTCCATTCCTACCTTTTTGAGACTGGATGAAGTATAGGAACAAACTTCTTTTAATATTAATAGACCAAGGGAAGGCAACCAAGGGAAGGGGCTCACGACTGAACTGAAAAGAGCTGCTCCAGGTGGCTAAATTGTCTAAAACAGATGATAAAAAAATGAACTTGTATCTTTCTTGCCTGGGTTTCCTTTCTTTCCCCCCCTTTTGAGTTATGCTGTTCTGATTGTGAGTCAGTGGTGTTAGTTTTCAGTAGGGATCTACTTATGCTGCAACTTTTAAGTACAGGAATACTGAAACATAGGACTCAACCACTTTTTTTCAGCAGAACATCTACAGCATTTGTAGGACTCTGTAGTTTGGAAAGAAAAAAAGGCCTCTGTATAGGAAGGATGCCAGTGTGGTACATTTCAGGTGTAGCTATTGCCATCCCGAGAATGTACACCTAGTGATAATGCGCTATTGCCTTGAATATAAAATAGATTTGAAAAGGCAGAATCTAGATCAGAATCTTCTGGCAAATTCTTGGCTGTAGTACCAGGCTGGTCCATTAGGGTTAGGAAGGCACATGGAAAGGGAAAAGAAATGATAGAAGCCAAACTCCCACCCACACCTCCAGCAAAGAATTAAGCATGATACTGCGGACGCCCTAAGCATATCCAATCTCGCCTGATTTTGGAAATTAAGCAGGGTCGGCCCTGATTAGTACTTGGATGGGAGACCACCAGGGAATACCAGGTGCTGTAGGTGCCTGGAGTAGGAACTGGCAAGCCACTCCAGTATTCCTGCCAAGAAAACTCCATGGACATGGAGTCACAAAGAGTCGGTCACGACTGTAATGACACAACACACACACATACACTGCAGATGCCTAGTGAACAAATAAGGGCTGTATCCCACAGTCTTTAAAACTCAGATCTAATTTACTGATAAACCAGCTTCAAAAATCTTGCCCCCACGGTCAGCAGGTTTCTTTAAATAATAATAATAACAAACCCAGGAACACTCACTTAACTGGGTTCCAGCAAGGTTTCCAAGACCCAAGGCGGAGCGTGGGTATTTTTTGATCCAGTTCAAAATGTGCATTTTTACAAGAGGCAAATGTTAGTGAGGGCACAGAAAAACCATTTCCCCCCTTTTTGTTGTCAGTTTACCAGTTATGCAGGTCAGCCACATTCTATCTTGCTGTTTCTCCCGACTGCTGTCTCTCTGATATTTTGCTTGGGAGACTGCCAACCGGGGGTGAGGAGGAGGAGGCTCATTTGTGGGACAAGAATTAAAAGGACAAGTCTCCTCTTCTGAGCCCAACCGGTGAAAGCCAGGCATTGGCAGGCTTTCCCATGTTGGTGCCTGCATCAGGTGAGGCTGAGGAGGGCTCAGTGGCAGCGGCGGCATCAGGTGGAGAGCCGGCGCAGAAATGAAGGGTAGGGCAACTGGCACCATCTGTTCTCTCTCTTACACTCAACATTGTGCATGCACACACACACACATTCTCGCCCGCCCACAGACCTTGTTTCTCGATGCTGCTGCCGCTCCCCTTCATAGCTCCTAGATGCGGTTTAAGGACATGGAGACATATAAAATGCGGTTACTTATACCACAGCCATGGGAATGCGGGAACCACATTTTCAGTCACGTGATGACTTCAGAAAGAAACATGGCTTTTATTATTAAATGCCTCTTTTGCCCTTGTGATAGGGTCCCTTGAGTGACTGTTCCTACATTCCCATGGATGTTACATGTATAAAAGAGTTGTATTGGTACTAAAAGTGATCGGGAAGTAAACAAAAATAGAAATAGCCTTCCCTATTTATTTGGCTTTGTTTTCATTGCTCATCCTGGCCTACCAATCCTGATGGTGATAATTCTCTGGGTAGTTTGCAATAGATTGGTAAAGAATTAGGCATCTCTACAATGTAATGGGGAACAGCTGGCAAAATCTCCTTCCTCCATATAAGGACTGAAAACCAAGACAGAATTTTAAAGTGACAGGACCTGTGAGATGGAGACTAGTGTGTGCTTGGCTTCAATATTCACCACAAATTTCTGGGTGAGTATAAACTCAGAGGCATCCTTGTTTTCAGCATAGGTATGCTTGCCTGGGCTCTTATTTTACAGTTAAATACAGCTGGTAAACACAAAGCATAACTTATGTCGAGTGCCTGCCTAGTTTGAGTTAGGCCGCTATCTCACCTGGGAGAAGATCTCAATATTGTGAAAGTACAGCTTTTCTTCTTTCTTGGTCACATGACTAAAGATCTGGGATCGCCATTCCATTGTACAAGTATTTTTTTTAAGCGCAGACCAGCCCCAGGGGCAGCAGGTAGTGCTAGAAAAAAAATTAATAAATAAATAAATAAATAAGTGCTGACAGCCCGAAGGCTAGCTGCTCAGCGCTGGGGGTGAGGTGAAATTTTTTAAAAAAGTTTTTTTAAAAAGTGCCACCCAGCCCCAGGACAAACTGGTCAGTGCTAGGGGAAAAATAAAAAAAATAAAATAAAAAAGTGCTGACAGCCCAAAGGCCAGCTGGTCAGCATTGGGGGGGGGGATTAATTTTTTTAAAAGAAAAGCATCAACCAGGATGAGCTGTTCAGTGCTGGGGGGAGGGGGGCAGAAAACTGGATCATATGCGAGTTCCCACGGAACTCCCATTTTTTTACAGGAGAAAATTCCCAACTTCTCTAGTAGGTCTTGGAAAACTCACTAAAGGGGGCATAACTGGTTCCCGCCCCCCAAAGCCTGGTGACCGTGGGGACAGGATTTTTGGAAACGCTTTATCTTGAAATTTAATCAGCATTTTAAAGGATGTGTGATAGAGCCAAAAGTCACACAAATAGTGACTTGCATCACTGCAGTTAGAAATCAGTTGTGTTGCATTTGGCTTGTCCGCTTCCCTGTACCAAATGCCAAGTAAAGAAAAGTTACTTCCCAGAACTCTGTAGTGGGAACTGTAAAAGTTATTGTCCAAAACCAGAGAAGAGAGTTTCCAACAAAGTGCTGCTAAGCACATGTTGATATAATTTTCTTCTTCGAAAGTAGCACTAGGCAGTTTGATGGGCCAATTTTCCACCCCACAGGCTCATTAAGGGACACTGTCCAAATGCCAAACACACACACACACACACACACACACACACACACACACACACACACACACACACACACACACACACACACACACACACACACACACACACACACACACACACACACACACACCAGAGAAGAAACCAGCAATAACTAGAGAGTCAGGTTTTCAGAAAAGGTTACTTTTTGTGAGAAAAAGAGCAGGGAGGCAGCAATCAATTTCAGAGGTAAATCACACTCCCTGGGCCTTCCAGCTGCAGCAAATCATGTTTTCTTGAAAGAAAAAGAGAAGGCTGTGGGGAGTCTGGAAACCACAATAACAATCTTGGGAGTGTATTCGGTTCAATTCTGTTTCAAAGCAACTGCAGAAGGAGTGGCATACTGGTCAGAGTCAGAGTCACAGGAGGAGTGCTCTTGCTTCATCACTGACCTGTTGAGCTGCTTTTTGATACAGATGGGAAAGCACACATTAGTTTTTGAAAGGAAATCCCATTGACTTCAACAGGGATTATCTGCTAAAAACATACGTAGGATTTCATATTATTATTATTATTATTATTATTATTATTATTATTATTATTATTATTATTATTATTATTATTGATTTTGTATTACAAATCACTAGTCGAAAGTTTCCCAAGTATTTAGGATTATGTGATGTTTGGAGAATTATGTGAGCAGATCCTAGTAAGGTGGCCTTCTGCAGCTGACTGATGATGACTGTCAACTCCAAGTTCTTCTTCTTCTTCTTCTTCTTCTTCTTCTTCTTCTTCTTCTTCTTCTTCTTCTTCTTCTTCTTCTTCCTATTACTAGACATGGGCACGACTTGGCGAAATTGTTGTTTCCGTTTTCGGATATCGTTTCCGTTACGTAACAGAAACGGTAACGACAATTAAGCTGTCACAACTCGAACTCGAACCGAAAAAAGAAAAATTGGGTCTGATTTGTCGTTGTCGTTCCTGGCATCGCGCGGCGATCGCGCGATGCCATGCGGCACAGAAAAAAAGTTTTAAAAATAAAAAAAACCACGATGCCAAAAAAGCAGGCGAAAATATGCCTGCCTGAGGGCACCTACCAGAGGGGTGGTTTCGGGGGGGGGTCCCCAGCCTTCCCCCCTCCTGTCCTGGGCTGCTGGTACCGGGCTGGGAGGGGGCATCCTCGGCTTCGCCATTTGCCATGCGGTGAGGGGGGATCCAAAATGGCATCCGCAATATTTTTTTTGAAATTGTGGTCCAAAAAACCACCAAAGCACCACAGAAACATGCGAAAATTAGCTTTTTTAAATGCTTGAATTTTTACAGTAGCAGCAGTGGGTTTTTTATAGCAGTAAAAGGTCGCACTGATTTTATTTTATTTTTATTTTTATTTTTATTTTTTTACACCTGTGCAATGATGGGCTGGTCATGGGATGGGACCATGCAAATTTTTGGACCCATTCTACCAATCGCATCGCCAGGTTTTGACTGACACTTCTGGATGTGCAAGAGGGCATAAAAAGCCGAGGCACTCCCAGAAGAGTCGCAGTCTGGGCTTGGATGTGGGTGGGAGAGGGCTGTGTGTAGCTGGCTGCTGGCCTAGACTAGTTTCGATTTCGCGGAGCCTTTAGATTTCAGTTAGGCAGGCAGGGAGGGAATTGATTCAATTGAATTTTTAGGAAATAATAATAATTCCTTTCATTCTCTGTCTGCTGTGGGGAATAGCAACACAGTTTATTCTTTTTTATTCTCCTGCAGTTTGTTAGGATTTCTTTTCTGATAGTGCTTCAAAGGGGGGGAGGTTTGAGTGGGAGGGGAGGTGTGGATTTATTTTAAAAATTTCATTTGCTTGGTGGCAAGCCAAGGTCCTTTCATACCCTGCCTGCAGCTCTGCTCTGGGTGCACTGCCCACTTTGTTTGCAATAAAAATTGCAATTGCTTTATTCGATGCAGTCTTGTGCAGCAAGTCAGTTTAAAGTGTTTTCTGCCTGCTCTGGGTCATTGCGGGACCCGCGCCCACGTGCCCGCGCGCCCACACGCCCACCCCTCCCCCTGCCGCTGCCGCCACCCGCCCATGCCCCCCCGCCACCCCGCCTGCCGCCTAGGGTGCAAAAACACCTCAAATCGCACGAAATCGCGGCGGCGGTAACGACAAACGACAAACGACACGACGAAACGACAAATTTTTTAAAAATTTCACGAAAAATGGAAACGACCCGAAATGGACCCGTCCCGAAAAACGACAACTCGAAATTTTTTTTTCTGGTCGTGCCCATCTCTAACTATTACTATTACTATTACTATTACTATTACTATTACTATTACTATTACTATTACTATTACTATTACTATTATTATCATCTTTTGGCAAACACAGCTGCCAAGTGTTAAGCTGGAGTTGGCCTTCTCCACTGATCAAGCTCTTTCTGAGAGCCTAGGACAGTGTTGGCGAACCTATGGCATGGGTGCTAAAGGTGGCATGCAGAGCCCTTTTGTGGGCACCCAACATCGGCTCTTCACAGCCACCTGTATTCGGGTTAAATTGCTCTATTGGCACTTTGCAAAAAAATTAGTGGGCTTTGAAACGCAGCTTGGGCACTCGGTCTCTAAAAGGTTCACCATCACTGGCCTAGGGTGACTGGTGATATCTTCGTAGAATATCTGCTGTTCCTAATAATGTCGCCATTTATATTTGACAGATGTTGATCTTGTCAATGCCGAGGGTTTTCAGATGTTGATCCAGGTCTTTTGGGATTGCACCCAAGGCACCTATTATTATTGGTACTATTCTTGTTTTCTTATTCCATAGCTTTTTGATTTCTATTTCTAAGTCTTGATATTTGATTATCTTTTCTAACTCTTTGCCACTGACACTTGTGTCTCCTGCTATTGCCGCACCGACAATCTGAACTTTTTTTCTTGCTTGTATACTATCATGATGTCTTGAGTATTGTGGAAAAGGTGTCTGTCACATTGGATTTTGAAATCCCAGAGCACCTTAATGACTTCATTTTCGGAAACTTTTTCTGGCTTATGTTCCCAACAATTCTTGCTTGATGGTAGGTTGAAATTTTTACATATGTTCCAGTGGAGCATTGCTGCTACTTTATAATGACACACTAAATAATCAGTCTGAGCGATTTTTGGCTAATAGCTGATGATGTGATCTACAGTTTCATCCTTTTCTTTGCACAATTGACATTTACTATCCTTTGATGACTTATCAATTTTCGCCTTTATGGCATTTATTCTTAAGGCTTGATATTCAGCTGCCATGATTAGTCCTTCAGTTTCTTTCTTCATTGTTGCTTTTCTTAACCAAAGCCACATTTGTTCTTAGTTGATCTTATCATTGGTGTCTCTTATAAACTGACCATGCAGTGCTTTACTATCCCAGTTCTTTATTTGGCTTTGCATTTGTTGACTTTTAAACTATTGCTTAGTTTCTGGATATTCTTTTATTATGCCTTCAGTAACTATTGACTTAAACACAGCATTTCCACTATGGTCGAGATAGTGAAATATTCCTCGTTTTTCTTCTTCAACAGTTTGATGAACTTGCAAGAGGCCTCTGCCTCTTAATTTCCTTGGCATCTTTTTGTGGATGTAGTGCATGGTTTAATGTCATCGCTTTTCTTGTCTTTCAATTTAATGCTTCTAATTCTGCCTGGGTCCAGTTTATAACACCTGCTGTGTATCCCAAGACTGGAATAGCCCATGTGTTTATAGCTTGGATGGTATTCTTTCCATTTAGATTTGATTTTACTATCTTTCCAACTCTTCTGATGTGTTCTTGGCTAACTTTATTCTTTACTTCTTTATGCTTGATGTTATCTGCTTGTAGTACTCCAAGATACTTATATGATGTTGACATGACCAATTTGTTCAACATCGATGGTTAGCTTGGTATTCCACTTTTTCCATTGTTGCCTTGATAAATTCTTGGATACTTCCAATAATTCCTGCTAATTCCAAACTTTTAGTATCCAGTCATGTATGTGGCAAAGAGTTGAATGCTTTCTTACAGTTAATCCATGCAACATGCAAGTTGATTCTGCATCACTTACAGTTTTCAGTTACCATCTTGTCAATAAGTAGCTGATCTTGCATGCCACGGCTATTCTTACAATTGCCCTTTTGTTATCATTTTGTATTCATCAGGAGACTCAATTTATGACAAACAGGAACTGATGGATTTTGGCAAATTCTCCAGATTCATCAGAAAATGTTCACCCCCATCTCTAATTATAATGCTTTGGAACTGTTTAAACTCCATTTAGTCTGGTGCTTCCACATATATTAATTTGTCCCTGTTTATGAGCTGTTGTCTCTTTCAAGTACAATGGTCTTTCTCAACCTAAAATAGCTGAACAAGAGCAAAAGTTTTGTACAATTTCCATTTCTTCCCTTACATGTCCTCAGCTCTTTTTAGAGATCTGCAGTTTAGGACAAATATATTTGCACTTGCATTTCCACAACCTGTTAAGACAGAACTTTGAATTTAACATGAGTAGCCCCCCTCACCTTTTGGTCTAAACACTCTGACTCAAATGGCATAGCTTCACATGATCTTACAAGTACAATTGTACAGATAATTCTACCTGTTTTCCTGGCATGTGGTGGTGCAATCTGTTCAATTTCTGAGCACTTGCTGAACAGCCAGAAAAATAGGGGAAAATGTCCGTAGGCTTGCCCTTGTTAGTGTGTCGTTTTCCTCAATGGGGTTTTGGCAACTGACTGTATGCAAACTATACTGAGTGACTCATGGACCAAGAAGGGTGGGAAATCCCAAGTTTTTATGGGTGCACCCTAATGCTTCATTTGGTAGCATCTGCATCTATGCAGATAAAGACATTTAAGGCAATAGCTGAAGAAAACTTGACAGCAAATCCTGTTGTAAATACTGGCCACCAAGCTAAGTTGGCATACATAAGATAAGGTCACCATTTAATTTATTTCTCTCTAAGAAATCATTTGTGCTATGTTGTATATCAGTTATCTCTAACCTATTGCCCTACATATATCTTGGACTCTAGCTCCCATGATGCTGTACCACTGGTAAGCAGGGGTTGTTGGGAGTTATTTAAAAGATCTGTTGGGGGAACAAATAGGGAAAGGCTGCTGTGGATCAATAAATCTCCAAAAATGACTGCACTTCTTTTGTGCAGAAAGTTTTATCTGAACACCCAATCATATGTAGGCTTCTTAATGGAAAGCCACAGCTGTATAAAGTTGGAGAGTAGCCTCCCTTTGTCTGCAGGGTTGAGTCATTTGTGTATAAGAGTATCACATTGAGCATCATCCCAATTCTTTCTAAGTCCTGCGGTCACAAGACAAAATGTAGCCACATGAAATTCCCCAACATTTTCTTTTTTTCTGTCAAAGCCATCCTCTTTCTCTCTCTAAGGGGGCATGAATGCTTCTTTTCCCCTCAGCAGATGGGAAGGCAGGGTGAGTAATACGGGTACACGGGGAGAACTTGGGCACATCCTCTTTTATGGCTTTGGGAAGTAGTTGAGAAGCTGTATATCAGAACTTGATCATTGGAAGCTAGGTCTAATGCCTTTGGACCACTAGACTACAATTTAGGGGCTGCAACTTTATCTGTGGCAATGCCTCACCTTTAAAGTTGTTACTTAAAGGTGGCAGCTGGAACACTGAGATGCCACAGTGGCAACATGCAGGAGGAGTTTGCTACAGCCATCATTCATCCTTGATTGACATCTGTTGAAGGCATCTTCCCTATAGTATGTGTAAAATAAACCCTGAATCTGCAAAAGTTTGCTAGGCTACATTCCTATCATTTCTGTTCTATTCTATCCTATTCTATTCTTGTATTGTATAGATATATAATGCCTTTATATATTATATTATAAAATATAAAATATAAATATATGTTTATTTATTATATAAATATACAATATACAATATATAACTTTTATTAAAGCCAAGGGGTGATGTCTTTATTATATCACTAAAAACCTGCAACCATTAGCTAGATTTTGACGTTATTGATATCTCCATCAGGATGACCATCACAGAGCTAAAAGTGTTGCAAAAAATAAAATAATTCATTCATTCATTCATTCATTCATTCATTCATTCATGACAGTTCAAAATAACTTGCCCAGATATGTGTGCCGGGTACCATTTAACCACACAGCTTTCCCCTTCTTTTTTAGGAGCCCTGTGGTACAGTGGTTAAATGTCTGTACTGCAGGAAAAACTGTGCTCATGACCTGGGGTTCAATCCCAGGTAGCAGGCTCAAGGTTGACTCAGCCTTCCATCCTTCTGATGTCAGTAAAATGAGAACCCAGCTTGCTGCGGGGGGCAATGTGTAGCCTGCATACTGTAATTAAACTGTAAACCACCCAGAGACTACTTGAAGTGGTATGTGGCGGTATATAAGCAGAACACTTTGCTTTCTCCCCCCCCCCTTTTCCATTACAGTATATGATTTATATATCAGAATTCACTCAAGAAGGCTTCAACAGCTTTGGCTGCTACTCTTGCTGGAATTCACTGATGGACCAGAAGCTTCTGCAGGTGCACCTGAACAGTAGAGGGGAGAGGGTGCCATCACCATAGTGCTGCTACTTAAAGGTGGCAGGTGGATCACCAAGGTTGCTGTTATGGCAGCATGCAGGGGGATAGTGTTGAGTGTGAGCAGTGACAGACATAATACCATCTGCTTCCATGCTTAGAACTCAAGGCAGCAGCTATGTCACCACTCTGTGCTCTCCCCCAAGTATGGATTTAGGGACCCCATTTTCTTTTCAGCACCTTTAGAGGCAGCAGGAACTGTGATGTACAAGTAGAGTACTACATTGGCCACGAACAACCCTGTGGCACTGTAAAAGCTAATACATATATTATGGCATATTCTTCTATGGAAGACATTTCACTACCATTATGTGTCTTTTATATGAATCTATAGGTTCACATAGACTTTGTGTTTACAACTACTTATAACCTTGTAGCTTTAATATAATGTTGTCTATTAATGCTGTAAGATGTCCCTCAATTCCTTGTTCTCAATACTTCTAAGATGCCTCTTCTAATTCCCTGTTCTTGACTTGAACATGTCTTAATTGTACTGGACTGTACATTATCCCTCACCTTGGGTCCTTTTCCAAGGAGAAAGGCAGGGTAAAATATTCTTAAATAAATAAATAAATAAATAAATAAATAAATAAATAAATAAATTAGATCCCCCAATTTCAGGCATTCTAATCCAAGGGAAATTACAGAGTGTGTGTTAAAAAGCAAGTTAAGATTTTGTTTAAAGCCCCTTGCATCTGTTGGAATAGACATTTGAAAGCATTTGCAATGCTGTTGTTTGCCTTTCAAACTCAGTGCAGGACAACAGCAAAAGTGTAATTGGTGGAGAGGTTTGAAATCACATGAGAGTCTTCACATGAAGTCAGGTGTATTGCTTCTGAGTGTACTAAAACGTCTCTTTCTGTGAAATGTTCGACAGTCTGTTCTATGAATTTATATGCTTATTTCTTTGGTATTTATAATATGCATTTGCCTGCTTTTAATTTTCCTTGCTGATTACAAAGGTTAGGAGAGTTGTTTGGGTTTTGAACAAAGGGAAAGAACAGCTCTCATCATCTGTTTACCAAGTACAAAAAAGCATGGGTATTTATTTACTTTTAAAAAGGAAGGGAAAGAATTTGTGTTTGGGGGAAAACAGGCATTACATTGCTTCAATCCAAGTGAGATTTGGAGTAGCTATGTAACAAATAAAAACGTAGCAAATCGTGTCTGTTGCTCATAGCGTATGCCACATTTGGGAACATAATTCACTGTATTGCTATTTAGTTTCTCCCTCCTTTTGTGGCATTTGTTTCTCTCCAAGCAAAGTAATCCTGTCCTCAAGTGTCTGGCCCCTTTTCCCAGGATGATGGAAAGATACTAGGTACTAGGGAGGTACTAGGAGAGGCTTAGACTGAGGTCCCATGATGGTGTATATCCTCTTCCAGCTGCTCAACAAACCAATTTATGGAGCTGCTGGACAAAGTTAGACTTTGTACGTATCAACTCTTCTTCTTAGTATCTGTCCTGCTTGGTGGCAGAGTCCGGGGTCTTTGCACTCATCAATATTCCATCAATTTTCTATGCCCACCCACCTCTATGCTTTGCTAAATTGTGACAACTGAGTGTGTAGGTGTGTGTGAATGCAGATGGCTGGCTGCTGCTGTGGACTTGAATCAGATGTAGTGTGAGGGTCTGCCTGTACCACTGGAAAAATCCTGGAAAAGTGGGAGCTGGGCAGCAAGGTCTGACAGGTTCCTGGGAGACATGATGGAAGTGTTCTTGGCTGCAGCAGCTTTCATTGCATGGGACTAATTGAAGGGTGGGAGCCAGGGAAGGACTCAGAGGCCAGAGATTTATCTCCTCAGGATCCTGGGACTAGAGGGAACTCTGCAGTATAGTCACTGCTCCTTCTTTCCTCACCCAAGGGCAAACATAGCTTCGGAAGTGATAATTCAATCTCTAAGAAGAGGCATGATCCAGTTTAGCATGCTATACTCATGTACCCAAAACCGGTACCCAAAACCATGCTTTACTATGTCCCCAAAACTTGTAAGAGTGTGTAGTCCCTCCCCCCCATATCCATTTGTCTCCCCCCATGCTTTAAAAAAACAGGGATCCACAAGTACAGAAATAAATTCAGACTTGGTCAAGGGACCAATTGAAACTCATGAGAGCAGGATAGGTTGACTCTGTTCAATGTGTTTTTTTATTTGTATACAGACTTCATTAAGGAGCTTCCACACATGCCTAATGATCACATTAAAGCTAAATAAACATTATTTACCTAAATAAACATTTGTCAAAATTTCCGTACCCTATTCCGAGGACATGAATATGGTGAAAGTAATTTTTCTGAAGAATCTTTGGGGAGAACAATATTTTCAACAGAGAATGAGAGATTTTCTGAGAAATGTCAGCTGATTCCTAGGGGCGGTGGCCGTGGCGGGGGGATATCTTCTGTTCTCTTTCTCCTAATGCAATTCTTACAAATGCTTTGATTCAGTCAGGGGACAGAAAGAGGATTTTATGTATAGAGGTGTTTTTTCAATTGCACGTCAGTTGATGGCACGAGTAATGATAATGATGGGGGGAATGAGGTATTTTTTTACTGGGATGTTTTCATTTCTGTGTTTTACCTTGGATCTTTCCTATAGTAGTGCTAAAAGGTGCAGTGGGTACTTATTGCCTTGCACCTTTGGTTTCTTATGGTCATGATTAGAGATGGGCACGAATAAAAAAAATGGCGTTTCATTTGTCGTTTGTCGTTTAGAGGGTCTGTTTCAGTTCGTTTCCATTTTTTGTGAATTTTTGAAAAACATTCATTTTCGTTTTCATTTGTTTTGTTACCATTTCATTGCCAATTATTTCATTTTTTTTAGCATTTAAAGCAGTTCACTGTATTGCCATAACGAAAACGAAACGCACGACAAAATTTCCGGTGTTTCTGTTCGTTTCGTTTCATTTTAGAGACAAAATTCGTTTGTCGTTTCATTGTGTAACAAAATGAAAAAACAAACATGGAAACGAAAAATTGTTCGTTTCATGCCCATCTCTAGTCATGATTATCTGAGCCTTACCAAGTGCTCCATTACGTTTGCTTCCAACTCTAACACATAACTTTACTTATAGACTAAAATCCCAAATAGACTTCATAGGAAGTCAGCCCAGGTGAGAACAGTGTGAGTAACATTTTTAGTAGACACCCTTTGAATCCCAGCCAGTATTTAAAATTTTCTCCTCCTGGTGCTGTCAAAGATTCTTAGCAGAGAACATCTGATCTCTTTCAGGAGACTGGTTCTTGAATTATGTGTGAAAAATGTGAATGTAGGACCACAACTCTTGTTAATGACATCAAACAATTACTTTTTAAAAACAGCAACAATGATGATTTTTCTTTGACATACTGGAAACTGAGGTCATCTGTAACAACAGCTAAAATCCCACCAAGCACACTGCAATCAATCATGTCCTCATTCAGGAGTGTGGGAGAAAGCCCAAAATCTTGGATTTCTCTCACAGTTATTTGCAATTTCGTGATTTGCATTTTACTAGATCTATATTCTGTATTTACAATATTTTCCCAATCATTGCTATTTTCTTGGCAGTACCGTTCATTTTGTTGTTCAGGTTGATTAGTTTCTTGGGGCACTAAATGTCTATATTTAATTTTGGGGAGAAAGACGGCATAAAAATAAAGTTATTATTATTATATTAATTTTCATCTTTATTACAAAGGCTGGTGTTACACCAGGTTCTGAAGATGCTTCCACAGATTGTGAGTGGTTAATGCAGGGACAGATTGGAAAGGTTGGCCAGAAAATAAAAGAAGAAAGTGAGTTGGTGGGGTAGATTTGTGAGAATAGAGGAGAAGGAAATGGTTTAGTCAAACTGAAGAAAAAAGGATTGGGAGACAGGTGAAACAGCAGAAAGAGATTCCTTTTAAGAAGGAATAAAAAAGGATTTTGACTATTGCCATTTCGAGTCCCCTATTTATTTGAAGCTGAGGCTCCAGTACTTTAGCCACCTCATGAGGAGAGAGGAGTCCTCGGAAAAGTCCCTGATGTTGGGAAAGATTGAAGGCAAAAGGAAAAGAGGATGGCAGAGAATGAGATGGTTGGACGGTGTCATCGATGCAACCAATATGGATTTGACCAAACTCCGGGAGGCAGTGGAAGATAGGAAGGCCTGGTGAGCTCTGGTCCATCAGGTCATGAAGAGTCGGACATGACTAAATGACTGAACAACTGAACAACAACAACAACAACAACAACATTTTTATTTATTTATTTATTTATTTATTTATTTATTTATTTATTTATTTATTTAAGGGTACTTTTACCCCACCTTTCTCCTTGAAAAGGACCCAAGGTGGCTTACAGAAATGGGGGTTAATATACAGTCCAGTACAATTAAGACATATTCAAGTACTGAGAACAGGGAACTGAGGGACATCCTACACAGCATAAAAGGACAACATTACATTAAATTTACCAGAGAACATGAGAAGTTAAAAAGAGAGTAAAATTCCTTGTAAAGTTATGGGTGACGGAAACTAACATTGAAAACATATGCAATCAATTTAATCACAAAGTTGTTTTTATGTATGATAGATCCATATAAAAGACACATAATAGGTAGTCCATCATTCAGGGAAAGCTTGCCTGAAGAGAAAGGCCTTTGCCTTTCTCTTTCTTTGCCCAACTCATTCTCTTGTTGGTACTTAACATTTTCTCTGGGTGGAAGGAAATAGGGGCAAGTTAACATGAACTAGAGTGCCTACTTCTGCTAATAGCCACTGACCAGAAGTCATTTAGGAATAGGGCGAATAGGAGGAACCAATATGAATGCAAAACTAGGCTATAGGTGATACCTTTATAAGCCACTGATAAAAAATTTTTTTAAAAAATTAAAAGCTTTCATAGATGTTTAAGGCAAGTACCAAAAGTCTGAACATAGCAAGATGTGGTTTGGCAGGAGTTTAATCTTTGATGTAAAGTTCATGGCAGGATAATTTCTCCCAGGCAGGCCTGTCTTATATGAGGCAGGAAGCATCCGGGCACTTGTAGAGCTGTATCTGCTGCAGAGGATTCGGTTTCACATCCCAGTCAAAGGCCACACATACAAATCCACACCTCCTCTCTATTTGGCTCTCCTTTGAAACGTACATGTTTCTGTTGGGCCAGTGAGGGTGGGGATGCTGCAGAAAACCAAAGTCCTCCAATTAGCTGTTGGGGTTTCATTTAGTAAACTCACTAGGTATAGCCAATTACGATCAGATGAAAGAAAAAGGAATGTCACCTAGTGGTTGCAGTCCTGATCTGCTGGTGCTGAGAGTCTGTGTGCCTTCGTCTTCATACGTAGAGGGGTGGGGTGGGGTCTTTCTTGGCATCCTCATAAACCGACAGGAAAAAAATGTAGGGAGCCATGTGGCCTTTAGAAAATACACATGTCATTTTGTAAGGGCCATGTGGAAATATGACATTTGGATTTTGTAATGGCCGTGTGGAAATATGGTCACAGACTGGAGAAGAACTGAATTGGACTGTTACCAGAAGTAACACAGGTTTGGGCAGGCATTAACTTGTGAACACAAGCTTGGGGTGGGGTGGGGTGTTGCAACGGCTGTGGAAAGCCCTTGTACCAGTATCACAGGCTCTGCTGAAATGAATTCAGAGCACTTCACACTCCTAATTCCAGTCATCCCTTGCTGTTTGCCCAACCTAGAGAAATGAAAATTGTAGTTGATCTGTTTCTGGGGTACAAGGGCCCTCTAGCCTCATCTGAGAAAAACGGTTTCCATTCTTTAAGGGGCTTCTTTCATTTTTGAAAATTTTTGGAGTGCTGAACTAAAATTATATTGATACCCTTGAGATGCTGAGAATATTTTTCTTGTTTTTTAAAATTAAAATACATATTATAGCGATTATAATGACATAGTTGGCTAATAATTATTATTGTGTGATTTACTGAATAAAATACCCAAGTTGGTGCTCATACAGGCAGAGACCATATATAAATATGAGGGCAAGAAGTCATATATCCATCCAGTGATACTTGCACTTTTTTCATTATTTCCTTTTATGTAAAACTATGCATTATTTAAAATAGAGTATCTTCTTTTTGATCTGTTTTTTTAAATGAAATTATATACAAGGAAAGCAACACAGTTTTTACTTTGGCCTTTGCATAATATTTCAGTATCTAAGTTGTGTAGTGTGTATACCCATACAAAGAAATGAATTTGAATGTTCTTATCAATTCAGTTAAATTGTTTGTGTTGCTCTGCATGTTTTCTCCTTCTGAGCCATGAGCTGCTAATTTTCCCCCCTCTGATGGTACATGGTACTTATGCTGTACCACTGACAAAACGTCCCGAGATAACTGTTAATATGCACAGTCATTTTAAGCATGAAATGGTTTAACTAATGATTTATCTCTTCCACTGCTGTGCTCCGAGCAGCTGTATGTTTGGGCTCTTTAGCAAGTCAAGTAATTCCTTTAACAAAATGTTAATGCGCAGATGGGCCGTAAGCTGTCAGTTAACTATTATTATGTGCGCATCTGCTTGCTTTCAATGTACTGCTTGATGTATTCAGCCAGTTACTTAGCTGCGGCCTTCTGAAAAGCACAGCCCATTCTGACTGGCAAATAAAATGTTCATTTGTCTCTTCTGCCTATTGTTTTGTTTTGGTAACACATGTCAGCAGCTCAATTACCCAGTTCATTAACAGCTCCCAGTGGTCATGATAGACCGGCCCATGATAAGGAGCACAATTGGGGCACATATGGGCAATAATAGTCAGTCTCTTGACAATTGTAAATAAAATCCACTCTTTCCCCTCTTTTCTTTTGCTCTTGCTACTGTTTTCTTGCCCTACCCTTAGAAGGAGCATTGATCAAAGGCATCTCCAGAAATAACACAGCTAAGCAATTTATATGTTAATGTTGAGGCAGAAATATAGAGGCTTGACTCATAACTCATGTTTATGAAACATTTGTCAGCCAACAATTACTTTATTAGAAGGTATTTAATTAATTAGAAGTAACACATTTCCTGCCTTTTGAGCTTTCTTATTTCTGAAAAAAAAAACACCAGTATCTATAGCAATAAGTGGAGCTTTAGCAGGTAATTGTATAGATAGATATTCATTTGGAAAAAATTGACTGAATTCAAGGTACTGAACCTGAGATATTGTTAGCTATAGACAGTGATATAGACATTTAAAGAAACACACCAAATACTTGCTTTTGAGTAAACACTATCTATCAAAATAAAAATAGAATTTTCATTATCTTTGTCAGCATATTCATGCTAGATAGAAGTTTCAAAGTGATGTCTAATGAGAGACACTTGTGGAAAAGTCAGAATGCCTAAATGTCCTTGACAAGATATGAGAGATTCAAGGTCTCCAAAGCAGGGAAAGCGAAGGCTCAGAGTTCTTGGTTGTAAGTGTATACTGCACATAGGAGCACATGAAAAGGGACTGCAAGATAAGAGAAGTGTTGTAAAGTTGAAAAGGCTTG
The DNA here is from genome assembly GCA_037367245.1 of Phrynocephalus guinanensis. Taxonomy (NCBI): domain Eukaryota; kingdom Metazoa; phylum Chordata; class Lepidosauria; order Squamata; family Agamidae; genus Phrynocephalus; species Phrynocephalus guinanensis. The sequence continues at coordinate 97,285,945 of CM074735.1, read as the reverse complement.
GAAGTTGGCTGTGCATGCTATTGCTTTATGCAAAGTGGAATCTGTATTGGATATTCTACAGCTTAAAGTTTGGAAGTTACTTTGCCCACTCAGACCCGAAATAAAGAAGTGAGACAAGGGCTATGGAGCTAAATTGATATCAATTTATTTACCCATTATTAAACCTAGCTGATGATCTAAGAAAGAGAAAGAAAGGGGGGGCTCAAAAAAGTGCAAGTGGCATAAAACCCGGTCTAATGGCCCATCATCCATTGCAAAGAACCAGACTGGCCAGCCCTCATCTAATCTCTAAGGGCAAGTTTAAAATTCTCACTCAATTCTAAATCCTACCTTTAATATAAAGGGCTGCTGGGTAACTATTAACTTTCAACTTACCTGTATGGAGGGGCATGAAATGAAAAAAATAGCATTTTGTTTCATTGGGTGCCCACCCCCAATTCATTTTTTTTAGTTTCTTACAATTTAAAAAAAATTGTACGAAACAAAATGAAACAAAACAAAATGACTCCTCAGGGTCCTAGAGGCACCAGATTTGGTGCTCAGGAGCCATTTTAAAGGGGTCCAGCTGAGCTGTCATTGGCTGGACCCCTTTAAAACTTGCCGAATTACCACCAGGGGATTGCTGAATGCTGATCTTAGGTGTAAAGCTGTGTGAACAGTATATATGCAAATAGATTGCTGAAAGAAAGAAGTCTTGTTTGTCTTCACTGAAGAAACTACGTTCTAACTCTAGGCAGCAGGCTATGCTGCTGGACACTTCTTTCTTTTCCTGAAATTGATCGCATCTCCAATTTCACTTTTTACCTTTAAGTCAACTTAGGTCATCACCTCATGCAATATTTGTGTGTGAAAGCCAGTGTTGTGTAGTGGATAAATTGGGGTACTAGGACTTAGTAGACCTTGGTTCAAAGCCTTGCTTGGTCATGGAAGCCTACTGGGATGTGTGTGGCAGAATGCCTGAATCTAGCTTCAATCATCCATAGCTGATATATGCTAGTAGTGAAAACCTTTGGAATTATAAAAACCAACATCCATGGAAATAATAGGAAGCACACATAAAACATAGACATCTCATACAAGGATTCCCCGGTTGTTGTTTGATGTACTGTGTCATTTATTTAGTTTATAAATACATTTTCCAAAGTTTTATTGGAAAATGACTACAACTGTTACATGTACTTTAAAGAACAGCAGCAAAACTTCCATGTTTTACTAATATGGTTGTTTCAATGTATGAAGCAGGAGAAAAAATTCTAAACAATTAATTATATCAGAGTCATGTTGCAGACTAACAAGTATTATTTTGACTTCATCAGATGAAGTGGCTGCAATGTACAGGCTTATGTCAAATAAACTGGTTAGTATTGATAGTTGCATAATATGTAAAGAATTTTGGCTTTGTTGCAGCCATCCAGAGGCTAACCCAGCTATCCTATGACTAATCTATGTAAAAAAAAAATACTGAGTCTTTACTCTTTCTAGATCTCCATTCTTTGGCAGTATCCCAACAACTGTACTGGCAGCAGAAATGGGTGATGGTCTCTGCTAGACCTAATGCCTTCTCTTTCTTGAAATAAAAACATTAAAACTTAATTCAAAATGCATCAATTGAATTAATATAAAAATAAGGCATAACAAACAATTCATAAAACCACCACCACCACTACCACAACCAATATTTGTTAGCGATTGTAGCACGTATTATAGAGAAGTTAAGGTTCTGACATAAAGTTAATCACCAGTGTCCTACTGCTAGATCCAAATAAGACTAGACCCTTTTGTTAAATGGTAATTGGCAGATACAGAAACCTAACTAAATGAATAGGTCAACTCTTTCAGGGATTAGGAATAGGATTTTGGCCATAAGGATCCATAAAATATGCATGACCATTATTATGATGTATACTAGAGATGGGCACAAAATGAGCAATTTTTTGTTTTCGTTTTCGTTTTTTCATTTTGTTACGTAACAAAATGAAAAACAAATTTTGTCTCCAAAATGAAACGAAATGAACCGAAACAACAGAAATTTTGTTGTGCGTTTCGTTTTCATTGCGGCAAATACATTGAACTGTAATGAATGCTAATGAAACAGCAATTTTTCATTTTCGTTTTCATTTTTTTGTTTCATTACGTAACAAAACAAAAATGATTTTTTTTGCAAAAAATTCATGAAAAATGAAAACGAACCGAAACAGACCCCCTAAACAACAAACGAAACACCATTTTTTTTAGTCGTGCCCATCTCTAATGTACACAATAAAGAGTTGACAGGTTACGTAGAAGGTATCATGACCTTGAGCATATTTTGTTATCCCAACATGTCAGTTTTTCAATTTACAGAGCCTGTTTCACAATTATTCATTTATATTTTTGAAATCTTTTTTCCCAAGCCAATGCAACTTCAGGTCCAAGTTAGAAGAAAGAAAGCTGCACCCTCTACTGGAAGATCCTTTATTTTAAAAAACAAACAGTTTCATGCCAGGGCAATGGAATTGGCATTAATCTTACTGGTGACTTGTCCAAGTACAGGATAATAGTGAGCATAGGCATTTGATGCCATTTACTGAGTCACATGATGGGTACAGCACCTTCTTAACTTGTGGCAGATTGTTGCCAACATTTATATCAATCATATTGGCAGGCATAACCAATAATTAGAGATGGGCACGACTTGAAAAAAAAAATTCGAGTTGTCGTTAGTCGGGCCGGTCCCGTTTCGGCTCGTTTCCGGTTTTTGCGAAAATTCACAAAAATTAGTCGGTTCATTTTTTCGTTTTTTCGTTGTTGTTAGTACTGGTTTTGGGGGGGGAGCGGGCTCCTGGAGGCACCTCTGTGGGGTGGGTGCCTCCTCTGGCCCGCTATAAAGGGAAAGTGGGCTCCTGGAGGCACCCGTGGGTGCCTCCTATCCTCACCCACTAGGAAGGGGAAGCAGGCTCCAAGAGAGACCACTCTACATGGGGGTCTCCCCTCCTCACCTGCTGCTGCTGCAAAATGCTATGCAATAGCCATATGGATATTGCATAACAGAATGTGCAGACAGTGAGACCAGTGAGAGTGATAGCGTCATGCCCGCCCTGCACAAGGCTCTCGCACCACCATGTCTCACACAGAAGGGAATTGTACTTGCTGCGTGTAGTGCAATGCAAGCAAGTAGATCTGGCTTTAAGGTGGCTCTGGTAGGTGCCCTGAGGCACGGGAGGCATTTTTCCGCCTGCTTTTTTGGCCCGGGAATGGGTGGGGGGAGAGTTTAAAAGTTTTTTCCTGTGCCGTCCGTGCCGCTTGCTTGCGCTTTAATTGCGGGCGGCCGGCGGCGAGACTGGGCTTTTTGCTGGCTGCGAGCCTGCGGCGAGTCCCACCAGAGCAGCCCAGGACGGGGGATGAGGGGGGAGGCTGGGGACCTCCAGAAACAACCCCTCTGGTAGGTGCCCTGAGGTACGGCAGGCATTTTTCCGCCTGCTTTTTTGCCGGGAACCGGGTTTTTTTAACTTTTAAAAACTTTTTTTCTGTGCCGCGTGGCATCGTGCAATCGCGCGATGCAAGGAACGAGCACGACAAATCAGACCAAAATTGTTCGTTCGTCGGTTCGAGCTCGAAGTCTGGCGGAGTAATTCCCGTTACCATTTCCGTAGAGTAACGGAACCGAGTAACGGAAACGGAAACGGGAATACCGCTAAGTCGTGCCCATCTCTACCAATAATACGTTCACCAATAAACCAATCTCTAAGATAACTTGTTGATGTCATGTTTTGCAACCTGTAGTTTGACTGTACCTCCCCCGTCACTGCAAAAAAAAAAAAAATTGTGCAAGGTGCTGTGTTATAAAACCAACAACTATGCAATGCCCACCCCCAAGGATGGAATGAGGACAGAATAGATGAAAAACAATGCAGTATTGGCAATCAGTTCTATGTGTCCTCATGAATTTACTAAGAATCACTGCCATTACTTATTTCTGAACAAATGTGTGAAAGATTTGAGCAATTACCTTTCCTGTAATTAAAATAGTATTTTACTTGTATGGGTTTAAATGCACTTCTAGAGAGGGTGGTCTGGAATCCAAGCTCCTTACAGATCTATGTAGATATCTGTTTATTCTGGATACTATGTTCTATGCTGCAAAGTGAGTTCCTAGGTGCTCCTGATCTTAAATAAACCTCAAGGAACCAAGAAAGTGTAGTATAAGAGCTTGACAGAATGCACAGGTGGCTGTACACTGACATTAGACCTTCTGAACTTGTCTCCTGCTGCCTACGGATATTCATAAGTAATCTGTACACCCCTCCTAGGGTTGTGAGCACTTGGGGAGTTGCTAAGTGTCAGACTTTATTTGCACTATTTTGATTAGCCTAGACCTGGCAGGGGTTTATTTTCTTTTTAATGACCTCTTGCTGTGAATTGGAGCTTTCAAAAGGAGGCGAGGGGAGGAATGGCACAGTATTACTAGTGGGAGGAGGGGAAAGGGGGGGCAGAGAGGGAGGGAATAGGAGGCAAAAACAGAAGCTGCCTGTGCTTGTGCTGGAAGGCAGTGGTGCTGAGTTGCTGGCTCTTAACTGCTTAATTATGTTGACGATTCCAATGGGACGTGTTTCCTTAAATGGAAATGCTTGGACAAAGTGGTTCAGGGGTTACTCGGTTTTCTACATCACCCTCCACTGGCAGTAAAGGGCTGTCCTAATATTTTTCTCCCTACAGTTAAAATAACATCTGAGCAAACCTTTTGGTAAAGACAAAGCTCTGAAAACAACATGAAGCCAGGTTGCTTATTACTTAGAATACCTACACAGACTGCAATGTATTGGAAAGATCTTCAAGGGACTGAGATGGTTCCTTCCTATCACTTTTTAAAAAAATTTGTCAGTGTTTTTTAACACACACACACACACACACACACACACACACACACACACACACACACACACACACACACACACACACACACACACACACACACACACACACGTGCGCGCGCGCGCGCGCGCACACACACACACACACAGAGAGAGAGAGAGAGAGAGAGAGAGAGAGAGAGAGAGAGAGATATCAGATATTTACATCTTCAGAATGTATTAGTTTTCCCTAGAGGGGATAAAAAGTGAAAGGACGCTTCCAGGTGCTGAAGTCTCTGGATTGAAGAGACACGGATTAACCCCTACAGAGCATCCATTTCAATCTCCCTTGAAAATAAATCCACACAGTCTCACCCACCCTTTTCTCATCCACTTCAATTCTCTTTGTGTCTCCAGCATCCTGCTAGGCAGGTGTCAGAGCCCTGAATGCAGCTAAAAGGCCCTGTTGATGGATACCCCAGATGGAGCGTGGAAATTGGTCGAATAGGCCTCAGCCACAGGCCATTTCTAAGGACTCAACAAAAGCCGCCAAATAAGTCAACAAAAATCCTAAAGTTCACAAAGAGAAAGTGTCATTTGTCATTTACGGGGAGACTGTGAGGGGGTATCAGCTTTACGTGGGCTCCTCCTTCTGCCTTGCACCCAAGTAAACATGATAGAGGTCACTTGGATAGATTTCACTCCAGAAAGGGGCCTCTAGACCTGGAAGCAGGCATCAGATGTCCTGCATACTCTCCATACCTGATGTACTAAAATTGGTATATTTGGTTCATGTGTCCAAGAGGCTCACAGAAATGTCTGTAAGAAGCCCACACTTCCTATTTACATATCTTGCCAAATTTTAAAAAAAATCAATGTTACTTTTCATTCCGCTGCATTATGTATTATGTATTAATACACCCAGGACAGAGAATTATTCAGGATTTCAAAATGCATTACATATGAACAGATTTGTGAAACCCACCTGCCCATTAATACAGAGAGCATTTTGCCAATCAGATTTAGTGGTATTGAAGGTATGCTGCAGTTATAGTTACAATTCTACACATGTCACCAACTTGCAAATAAAGTGGAAAATCAGTGGTGCATGCTCCTAACATCACTATCTGCCACAGCTTTTCTGACACCTAATGTAAAAGTTGGTAAGGGTTTTAGAACATTCTGCTTTAGCACAGGACCTGTGCTAAATATCCGATTACTCTGTCCAGTCATGTCGTGAAAAAACCTCAGCAATTGACTGAAAGCTAGAACTATAAAATGTGAATTAAGCGATGCAATTAAATGGGAAATTGATACTGCATTTGAAGGAGCCTGCCTGCTTTCAAACAGCACACCATAGATTAAAGCAGTTTAAGATTTGTCTCAGCATTATGGTCTGTCAGAATAAGACTGGGGTTGTGCAGTGCTTAAATTTTATAATACTAAATAGCTGCTAATGAAACTATGCCCTTCAAGCACTGAAAGAGGAAAGCCTCTTGTATTCAGATAATTCTGAAGTGCATTGTATTGTATTTGTAATAAATATATGCTTTTTAAATGGTTGTCATGTTTTGCTCTTTAATTATTCAAATGAAATATCCCGCAGAGAGGACAAACAATGAACAGAATGAATGTTGTGTATTAATTGTTACTCCATGTTTTGCCTAGACATGTCTGTTTGTGATGTTCCTTTGGGGAAACTGATAATTAAGGAATTCCATGTGACCAAATCCCTATGAAATTGTGCAAAGATTTTCTGTATAATAGTGTTAACTTGGTTGAAGTATTTCCTGGGGCCGCTAAACAGGTCATGAGGGGTTAAGGGACAAAGAACTGCTCTAATTCTGTATTTTCCCCCCTTTAATTAAAGTTCATGGCTATTCTACTAGTGGTTGGCGCATATGGGTTTCTCCTTCCATTCTTAAAAGGAGGAATTTGTAATCCTGAGGATTTCTGACTGCTATTCTGTACTTGATCTCTTTGGAGACCGATTACTCTCTCCCTCCCCTCATCCACTGTAAGATACTTTGGTGTCAGAGTTCAGTAGTGTATAATATGCACATTTTTTTGAAACACTGTCTATGGTTTAGCTGAAGATAAGCACTAGGAATGTGCTTCAGATTTGGAATTTATTCAGAAAATGTAGTGAAGGGACCCAAAAGGAAGGGAGGAATCCTGAAGCAATGGTTGAATTGAACCAGGGCTCTTTGAAGCACTGAATTCTGTTTTGGTGCTTCACAGAGAAACTTTTTTGTTTTGTTTTAAGAAATCCAAGGCTGGCTAAGAGCCAGACTGCAGTGCCGAGCTAATGGCAACTGGTATGATTATTTCAGTCATGGCACTTTCAGCTCAAGGAAACTTCATTATAATACTGGCCTGTAGGATTATAGCCAGACAGTGTATATACACATCCTCACTGACTGGATGGGAGTATATGTGAGTCTCTACCAGTCTTCACACCTCTGGAAAGAAACTCTAACATGTTGGTGTAGTGGAGACCCATATAAACAGAAAGTGGCAGCTGATGGTCCTTCCACCAGTAGCAATAGGGAAGAAGTCCCAAAGCAAGTCTTTTGTTGATCATCTGCAATGGACCTTGTGCAGCTTTAGATCAAAAGCCCTATGGATCAATTGAAGAATCCAGCAAATGCCTATGCTTAGGTAATATTGGTAATTACCAGTGGGCCCAGTTGGAGTTTTGAGCTAACTGTTACAACAAGTAAAGAAATTTGTAGTATTCTTTCAAACTGCTGTGGTTCTGGCTCTTAACTTTTTGGAGATCTTTTGAATCAAACATTGACATAAACAAGGTCATGATTAAACTGATTACAAGTGTAATTCTTTGCCTTAGGAAATCAGTAATATCTGTGTACAATGCTGTATTTCTAGTCATTACTGTTTTGAAGATCTTTCAGGACCAAGGATCAAATTAAACATCAACAACAAAAGAAAGAGGCTCAGGTGGGGGAGGGGACACATTTTGAGACATGTCCCACTCAGTTATTTAAGTTAAGAAATACTAGTATCAAGGCAATGCATGGTGGATTTAAAGTTTGCAGAAGGGTCTAAAATATTTTAAAATGTAAAATCTTGTATTTTTCTAGCTCTTTCTAGAAATATTTCAAGGATAACACAGACATGCACCCATACCCACAAACTCATTTGGTTTTATTTGTTAGTGCTATCAATTTTTTACATCTGCCCACTGACATATATTCTTTGGAGGAAAGGTTACTGTTAATTAACTGAAAATAAAATCTAATGACATTAAAATGTTATAAAAACAGTAAAACACCGCTTTCATAGCATGCCTTTCTAATCAGATAAAAATGAAACTAATTAGGAATACGGACATCAAATAATTTTAAAAATGGTTTGAAAAGCCCAGATGAATAAATAAATCTTCATCTAGTGGGGAAAAGGATGGTAAGACACCAAGTATGTCTTCCCAGAGAAAGCTGTTTTACAGCTGGAAGGACAACATTGAGGAAGATTATTCCATAGAACCTACCTACTTTACTTGACACATGGAACAAGGCCTCTGAAGAGGATTTTAAGGTCCAGAGATATACATAGAGAAGATGATGATATTTCAGCTATCACTGCTTGTCCTAAGCAGCTAAATGATAAAATAACCACTTTAAACTGGGGCCCAGAAATGACCCAAGAGTACATCCACACTTTATAATTATACCCATTTGATGTAATTTTAACTGCCCTGAATCCATCCTGAGGGATCCCACATTTCTAGTTGGAGGGAAACTGGGTTTTCTCTGCTGGAGATCACAAATGCAGTTCCCTGAACTACAGAAGATGATTCTAATTACACCCCAAACTATAAAACCCATGATGAAGGATTGACTAGAATGATGGCACTTAAGGTGACACTAGATTGCTAAACTGTGTATGTAAGCATAGTTTTAAAGATATCCAGTGCACCACAGAGATTGCAGCAAGCTTAATAGGGAGGGGGGTCACCAGAGTATGGGCAATTGTGATTAGATCTGGTAAAGTTAAAACAACAACAACCCATGGAGGCTCCTTGCATTTCTAATGATTGTACTCAATCAGTAAGTATTTCAGACTCTGATCCTGAATCTGATCCTTTATAAGAAGTGGAACCAATTCTGGAATGGATTAACCATGACTCATCCATGGGGATGAACCATCTATTCTGAACAATAATTCCAGATGCAACAGATGCATGTTGGGCCACTTGGAAATAACTCCATGACTTCTTTTGCTTCAGAAAATTGTTGGCCAACCAGGCTTTCCATTAACAGCAATTGCAGGCCAGACATCTTTCAGCTGGGTGAATAGGAAGGAAGGAAGGAAGGAAGGAAGGAAGGAAGGAAGGAAGGAAGGAAGGAAGGAAGGAAGGAAGGAAGGAGCATAAGAAAATAGATTACTCTTTGGCATATCTAACTTGTCCAAATCCCACAGCCGTGTATCTCCCCACTGCAGGGGTGGTTAACATACAGGTATGGTCTCTAAGATGGATGCAATTCCCAGAGGCCCAAATGCTCCCCAACACTCTACCTTCCACCAGATCTTAGAGTCTTCTTGTACTTTTTGGAGCAGGTAGATGACATTTTGTCATATTTTGAAGTTCTTCTAGCACCTTTGTGATCTCCCACATTCAATTTACTCAAACAAAATCCCACAATAGTTATTTGGGACTGCTGGATCTTTAGAGCTTGCCCATTCCTCCCCTACTGTTACTACTCAAACAGGATCATTGTCTTCCCTCTTCATTATTAGAAAATCACCCAAGCACAGAATCAAAGCCTTCATGAAGAAAACATTAAGATAAAATACAGAGATAGGGACAATAATTTTCAGTAAAAATTACAGCACCCTGCACAAAAGACTTTGTGAAACCAGTATAACATAACTTTAATATAACCAGTTAGCCCATGGGATCCCATTTGCTAGACTCTCTTTGAGCCCTCTGGACTACATGCATTCTATTCATAGAAACACAAAATAAATACCTCCCCTCTCTTTAAACATATGTAGCTGTCCTTCATTTTTGCCCAAAACTACACTAATTCTAGTAAAGGGCTCAGGGCAGATAATACTGGTCAGATGAGGCAACCTAATCGTAGCAACTGCAGATGCAAACATCAGATCTCTCTCTCTCTCTCTCTCTTTCTGTATGTGTTTTCAGTTTGTGCAATGGTAGCTAAATAGAAGTATAAACTTGGTGGCAAATTAAAATCCTCAACTGCTTCTTGCTCTCCTGGCTGCTGGCTGCATCAACTTGGTCATGTTAAAAGCCAGCAGCAATTCCCTTGCTTCAGGGGTTTACCTCAAGTTGCAAACCACAACTCACCCCAAGGTATGCCCAGTTGCGCAATTGGGTTTGCACCTAGGAATGCAAATGGTACTTCATGAATGAGCAACAATTTGCTTACAAGAATTACATGATTTCCCCGTACATAGGCGTATGTCAGCAATAAGATTTCACCCAGTATGTTTCCTTCTCTAATTATATAATGAATGTTACTGATTATTATTGTAGACAGTACTAATCTTGTATGACCATGTAACACAGCTAAAGGGTTGGCTCTTTCAGTCGGGGTAATGTGTTTTTCAGGAACAAATTTCAGTCTGGTGCTGATAAAATACAAGCCTTCCACAGAAGCTCTTACCTGAAGAACAATGTTTCAACAAGGGAAGCAACAATTGTGTAACAGTTGTGTAGGATGCAGAAGAGAGCTTTTTTTGGTAGCAGAGGCTTGGTTATGGAATGTTCTCACCTTAGAAGCTTGAATGCCTAGTTAAAACCTAATTGTTCACCCAAGCCTTTCAGAAGGATTGTGGTTTCATCCTGGTTCTTTAGTCTGCTGTTTTTGCCTTAAAGGGTTAATTGTTATTGTGCCTTAAAGTGTTGCTTTAAACTGTTTAAGCTCTTTTAGTTCTTCTGCGATCCATTGAGAGTTGGGACATGTAAATTTCCCAGTCGGTCAGTCAGTCAGTCTCTCTCTCTCTCTCTCTCTCTCTCTCTCTTGCTCAACAACAGGAAAAACAGCAAAACATCACCTGGATAAGAACTGTTGCTACATATAGTGCAGTGTTAAGACTTTTGTCAGTCTCGTGTTTTGAAACTTCATAGACCAAATGCTTCTCTTCTCAAACACACAACAGAGAGTCAGTTTTGCTTTTGTTTAGATAGTTGCACTAAGCGGGAAGCTGCTGTTAAGTTGTCTGGGAACAATGCTCTGTCTCTTGCTGTTTATTTGGGCATTCAACATGGCTTTTGCTTCTGGTTTTCTTCTCTTGAAAGAAGCCCATTTCCTCTCAATCATCAGGTATCAGAAAGCCACGACAGACAGAGAATGGGTAGAGTTTAAGACTGAGACTTTAAAATGTTGTCCATCTTGATTCTCAAATCCTCTGATACTTGCTTAGAATTAAGATAAATTGCGTCCAGCAGGCCTAGGATTTCCAACATACAAAAGTTTGAACTCAGTTGTTAGTTCTAATCAGGAGACCCACTAAATGAATGGAACTTAATAAGTGAACACTTAGGTAAGTTTCATTGATTCTTTGGATGCACTGTAGTAAGGAGTAACAGCTGGACTGAGGCCCAGTCTTGTTCATCTTTTAATAATGTAACAACAGGATTGATGTTCACTTAAAGTAATTGCTTTAAAAGTGATGTTACTCCACTTTCTATTGCACAGTAATGTTCACACATGACAGAAAAGATGCAAGTATGCTTTTTTTTATTATTGTGTGTGAAAAGATTCTGCAACGTGTTTTTCCGATGGGATGCTGATCTGTGTAGGCTTTGAGATCATATCTCTTCATGCTGTTTAAGATTCCATCTGTTTAAAATTAAAGGAAAAACGTTTGAACAAGGATTTCTGGAAACAGAAGAATTAGAGAGAAAGTTAATCATATACTGTGCTGATTGTGGGACAGATGCATACACTTGAAACATTTACAGGCACAATTTGTCCTTTCATAGATATATGTTCTTAGTGAGAGCCAGAATGTTTTATTGTATAGAGGTTTAGAACAGGACTTTTAAAAACTGGGTTTAAATCCCTGCTTAGCCAGAAAACTCACTGATTGATAGCAACGGAAAACCTGTCTTTGGACCTCTCAAACATTGCTGTAAGTCAGAAGTGACTTGCTATTGTGTGTGTAATACTCTTGGCATGGCATGGATCCCTCAAGATGGCAGTGGTATTTTTGGGTCTATAGAACATGCACATACAAATTATCAACATTCAAATATTCCCCATCACTGGTCCTTGGAAAATAATTGATATGGACCCTGTTTCCATTGCTGAAAGAAACCAGTTGAGTGACTGTATTTTATGAAATCATGCTTAGTCACATGGACTTTAACCTGAATTCATAACATTTGTGGTGGTGGTGTGTGTTCTAACCCTACTGCTGCTATGCTACCATGGCTACTGCCTCCATTTCCTGCCAGATGGTTCTGATAGTGTGTATGTGTGTGTGTGTGTGGGGGGGGGAGAGAACAAAAAGTGGGGAGGGGGACAAGTGGGAAGGGACAGGTTTTTGAGAGAAGAGAGAGACAGATTTATAGTTATTGTGAGGGATGTGTGAGGGTGGTTTCTTCCCCCTGGATAGAAAAACCCCAAACTTTCCACCTAGAGAGTGAGCCAGTGTAGGAGGAGGACATGGATGGTGAAGGAAAGTCTCCCCATAGGTTCTCTTGATTTTTATATTTAGGATCACCCAAACAACAAAAACATGGGTCTCAGGCATGGATCCCTATAGATACCCACAAATTTACATGTAGGATAACTACAAACTAAAAAACAAACATATATCCCAGGGATGCCTTGGATTGGTAGTCTGTGGACACAGATTGGATGTATGATATGATGGTGGTTTGTTGAGGTTTCTACTAAAAATTATGTGAAATCATGAAAGGGGTGGAAGAGGAAAGGGGGGCAATGGGTGAGGGTGGAGGGGGTTTACTGAGGGGAACAGAAAACAGGAGGGATTTGGAGTGTGGTAGGGAAAAGTGGTTGGTTGATGAATGTGGTAGAAGGGGAGGAAGATGGTGAGGGATGAAAGGGGAGGTAAGGGAGTCTTAGTGCTGGGCTGACTGGTGGCTGTCAAAAAAACAACAACCAAAAGAAACACAGAGCAGGGTCATTTACATATGCAAAATCCACCATAAAATAAAGTGGTATCCAAGCAAGGCAACATCTCATGTACACAACTGAGAAGCTGACAATGTCTGAACCAGAAACAGCTATCCTTGTATATATTCTGACATTTAAGGAAGCTTATGCCTCTTGCAAAAGGAGTTGGGCTTTTTAATTTCCTCCTGAGCAAGGCCAAAAACATACCATAAGTCAGTCCTGCAATTCAATATCTCATTAATTTACATCTGACACTATGTAAACAGTGCTCCTGAAACTGGGACCCTCAAGATGTGTTGCATGACAAAGTCCATCATTCCCTACCCAATGGACATCCCAAGTTGAAGGCTACTGGGAAATGAATAATAAACATATTTATTAGTTTTTTTTTAAAATGTTGAGTTATTTGGAGCATGTAGCTGAAGCTTAATTGCATGGTTTCTTTCATAAAGATTCATATTGGAATTTTGTTTTATCATCCTGTGTTTTAGGATCAGACTTGTTAAAATATGAGATGTTCAAGACAGAAATCAAATCTCTAACAATCTGCTTTTAAAATGAAATCCAGTGTTGGGGATATATGTTGGGTCTCAGACTGGTGCAGAGATGATTTATTCTTTCAGCCCACTGCTTCCATGTTTTGATGTAGTCACCTGAAGCAAAAAGCATATAAGTACCATAAGTGAAGGCTACTTGTTTAAGACATACTTTTAAAATTAGGGCTTATGCCTTTCTGTATAGCTATTGTACTGAAGCAGAAGTGCACACATTGAATTAACAAACCACGGTGGCAGCCTTAATACACTGGCCATTAAAAAACTACCAGGATTCTATTAATGTCTTAACTACTGACTCACGTCATGCAACCTCCCTAGTAGCCATGGCAAAAAAACTTTCCATTTCAATGGACTTGGAGTGTATTTCTGACCATTTAAATTAATCAGCATGTTTGTATATTTGGCTTGGGAGCAAGACCTTATAATTTTACTTGACTAATTATAGAAACAACAAAGCAGCATGGTTTGGATTTAAAATATTTGAGTGTCTTGGAAAACTCTGTGTTGAATATATTTGAATAAATAATCCAGGCAGGGAAACTTGAATCTGCCTCCAGATATTCAGAAAGGAAGAAAAGTGACTATATTAACTGAAGGAACTATTGAGAATTATGCAGTCATGAGAATGAAATATACTGTTTCTCTCTGAGACAAGGGCATTCATTGTATGGTCCATTGGCTGATCCCAGCTAATTTGAATAAAACTTTTTTCTTCCATGCTCCTTCCTTTTACTTTAATTCTTGATTTTTCCCTACATCCAACAGTCAGTCATTATTTTAATTGCTGATTGCTTAATTTTGTTCCAGCTTCAGCACCACAGTCAGATGAAGGGTCTGATATAGATTCTGAGCCTGATCTGCCATTAAAGAGAAAACAGCGTCGGAGTAGAACAACCTTCACAGCTGAACAGTTAGAAGAGCTGGAGAGAGCTTTTGAGAGGACCCACTACCCTGATATTTACACCCGTGAAGAACTTGCACAAAGAGCTAAACTCACTGAAGCTCGGGTTCAGGTGAATATTCTTTTTAAAGTTGGCCAGCAGTCTATTTTGTATTTTATTGTGGGAGAGGATGAACAAAAATACAAATGCTGTTTTAAATTTGTCTGCCTGTTTGCCTCCCTGCCTGCCTCCCTCCCCCCTCTGTGTGTGTGTGTGTGTGTGTGTGTGTGTGTGTAAAATAGAATAAAATAGAATAGAATAGAATAGAATAGAATAGAGTTTTATTGTCATTATGCATACACAAGATATGCACAACAAAATTAGAGTGCTGTTCCACTACACACTCTAAACATACAAAACACATAAAACACATAAAACACATAAATCACCATACAAAATATTAAAAACTCTTAAAATTGCTTACAAAATTTTAAACACTACTTAAAAACTGATTAAGATGGTGCTAAAACTGTCGCATTTAACTTGGATACTGCTCTGTGATAAAAACTTCTTTAGTCTATTTGTCCTTGACCTAAGAGTCCTGTATCTCCTGCCAGACGGCAACAGTTCAAAAAATTGGTGGCCGGGATGCGAAGGGTCTCTCAAAATTCTAGATGTCTTCCTTGAGCATCTGGAGTTGTATAATTCTTCCAAAGGAGGAAGAGGACAGCCCACTATCCTCTCAGCAGTGATTATGACCCTCTGGAGTGCCCTTCTATCTGCCACTGTGCAACTGGCGAAACAGACACAGAGGCAGTAAGTGATAGTGCTTTCTATAAAGCCCCGGTAGAAGGTTACCAACAGTTTCTTAGACAGTTGTTCCCTCCTGAGAACAATGTATATCAGAATATCCCAAAGGTGAGAGTCAACAAGGAATTGTGCCATCTTTATTACAGGGGTTGGTTCTTTTTGTCCCATTATATAACCCTCCAACAAAAGTCGTTTTCTTGTAGAATGGCAAATGGGGAGCTAGTCTACACAATGGTGAAACAGCCATGCAGGCTGCGGGGAAGATGTGACCAGTGACTGAATCAGCCTCTTTGCCCTTAATTAATTGAATCCTCCTTTCCCCTGCTTGTTGATGGGATCCCCTGTGTACATGTCTACTCATATAAGGCTCTTTGACAGAGGGACACTGAATGCATGGTAACTAGGAGTGGTGCAAAGACAAGATATAATCATGATTTCTTGCAGGTATTTCTTTAACTGGTGGTAGTGTTTCATCTTTGACTGTATATAAATTAAAATAAAATTCAGTTCAATGCACTGGTAATACAAATACCACTGGGGAGGAACCAATGGACACCTAGTTCTTTAATAATAGCATAGCAAAAATAAATCAGCACTGAAACAATTTCCTGAGCTCAACATGTGTTTTATGCTAACTTGTTCTGAAATGCTGTGAAAACTTTTTGTGACTCACTGCACATGGCCATAACCAATGGACCTCAGTGGTCTACTGAAGAGACAGATGTCAAAAATATATCCCCAGACTGGCCTGTACTAGTCTTTTGCTTGCTGTTGTCTTCTCCCAGAAGTTGAATGCCACAATGACCATCCTGACTTTGGATGCAACACCGTCAAACTGCTAAATAGTCTTTATTATTTTAAGAGTATTTTTATCCCACCTTTCTCCTTGGAAAATATAGGATAATATAGGATAATACGGGATCCTAAATTATGAGGGGGATTTCCAAAATAGGGGTTATTATGGGTTTTGGGAGAAATTGCAATGCAGCAGCAGCCACCAAGTACAGAAGAACGAGGGACAGGTGTTTGAAGGCTGTCCCATGTTCTGGCTCCGATGTCAACTGCCAAGTGTAAGCTAATCAACTCAGCCAGCTTTCCACTCTGACCCTGCTGTTGCTGAATGCAAGGGCTACTTTAATTAAGACAACTAATCCAGGATTTAATTTTCGATGAGAAAGCAGACCTAGCATGTATAACTGAAACCTGGGTGGGCACAGATGGAGTAAAGGCCGCTCAAAGATCATACTATGCAGTCCAGATCAGTGAAGCTAGCAACCATCAGGCCAAACTTTTTGTATTGTGCACAATCTATCTGGGAATAGTCACAGTTATAGGCCTCCAACTAGTATACCTGTGATCAATTCACGGCTTTTTAAAAATCAAAAGTGGAGGCCCATCCGGCAGGACCTACACCACCACCTTTCGGCAGTGGTACCATTTGAGACGTAGTCTGCATTGTCTCGTCTGACGTTGTTAACACACTTTCAACCAGCGATGTCTTCCGAGGTGGACAGGGCACGTGACTGCTGTTGGGACACCACCTCCTCCCTTGACCTTGCCTGGCCTGGCTAATAAAAGTGGCGAGGCCGGGGACTATGAACTGGGGCACAGCAATAATTAAAGGGTCTCTCCTTGAGGGCCAGATACCCCTGGCCCTCAAGGAGACACTCATTAGGCCCATCCGTAAGAAGGTGAATGTGTTGGCTGACAATATTAACAACTATTGACCAGTCATCAATGTTCCCTTCATGAGTAAGGGTCTTGGAAAGGGTGGTGGCAGATCAGCTTCAGGTTCTCCTGGATGAAACTGATGCACTTGATCCATTCCAGTCTGGGTTCAGGCTGCGGCATGGCACAGAAACAGCATTGGTTGCCCTGCAGGATGACCTACTGAGGGAGGCCAATGGGGGCAAGATGTCCTTGTTGGTCCTCCTCGATCTCTCAGCGGCCTTCAATACCATCGACCATGGTATCCTCCTGGTGAGATTCTCCGAGTTGGGAGTTGGGCCCCCCCACCTTGGCATGGTTCACTTTCTTTCTTGGAGGACAGTCCCCAGAGAGTGGAGATTGATGAGATGCATCCCACCCTGTGGACCCTCAAGTGTGGGGTTCCACACAGGTCGATCATCTCACCAATGTTATTTAACATCTATATGAGGCTGCTGGGAGGGGTTATCAGGGGTTTTGGAACTTCGTGTCATCAGTATGCTGATGACACCCAGCTCTATCTCTCCTTTCCATCTTCTGTAGTGGATTCTGTTCTGTCCCTTGACTGCTGCCTGGATGCCATTCTGTGATGGATGAGGGCAAATAGACTGTGGATTAACCCAGACAACATGGAAGTCTTGCGGGTGGGGGCTCCTACTGTCAGTGGGTTGGGAAATGCCCTCCCATCTGGGGGAGTAACTCTCCATCCTCAAAATGAGGTGTGCAGCTTGGGTGTTATCTTGGATTGGTGCTACCTATGGAATCCCAGAACAGTGGCCCGTTCTGATCATTACCATCTGTGACAGATTGCTCAACTGTGCCCCTATTTGGAAATTGGGGCTGTCACCATGCTGGTCCATGCATTGGTAGTCTCGAGGCTGGACTACTGCAATGCTGTCTACATGGGGCTGCCCTTGAGTTTGATGCGGAGACTCCAGCTGATCCAGAACACAGCAGCCAGATTGCTGACAGGGACTAGGAAATACGATCATGTATCCCCAGCATTGTCTGCCCTGCACTGGTTTGCAGTTGGGTTCCACAACTGTTTCAAAGTTTTGTCAGTGACATAACTTTGTCTAAATGGTTTAGGACCTCGCTACTTGTCAGAGTACCTTCTCCCATTGAAAACTGCCCATAATACCCAATCTTTCCAGGTGTTTGAGGCAATTAACACCACGGGAGGCCCAAAAGGAAAAAAATAGAAATAGGGCCATATCCGCCATTGCCCCTTGCCTCTGGAATAACCTTTCTCCAGACATCTGTCTGTTCCCCTCTTTGGCTGCCTTTAAAGAACTATTAAAAACTTGGCTATTTAAGGAGACATTCCCTCAAATACAATGTAACCAGTGTTCATCCATTAAAACATGATTTTAAATTATTTGCCCACCAATAACAATACTTACCCACTATTTTATGTCACTTCATTCCACTTTTAAATTTATTTTTATTATATTACTGTATTTTATGACTATTTTATTGTATGAATTAGTTTATTTGCAGTGTATTATATTCCTTAATTGTTGTAAACCACCCAGAGTGACCTCGCTGCCAGATGGGCGGTATAGAAATCCAATAAATAAATAAATAAATAAATAAATAAATAAATAAATAAATAAATAAATAGGCCAGCGTCTGGCTGTGGATTCAGATGCTGGGAATTCAATTCCCCCATTGTGCATCCTTGAAAGGGGCTGAACTCAGTTAATACACAAGGCCTTTTCCAGCTCTGTAGTTCTTAGAGTATTTTTGTTATTATTAAACTATGCTGTATTGCAGCCAAACCAGTATCTCGGTAACTCCAAACAATACATTTTTTTCAACCCAAGTCTATGCATTAGAAAAGATACTGATCCATAGTACTACATTAAAGACAATCTAAAGTAAACATGAATAAACTGTACTTTGGGTAAAAAAATTAATTGAGGTATGATTCCACTATCTAAAATATTTTTAAAAGGCAAACACTGCAAGCAAGATGGTTTTCCTAAAAGATTTCTTGCCAATAAATTTCAAGAGTGCATGCCTTTAAAAAAGGAATAACAATTTAGAGATCTAAACGTGTGTGTGAAAAAAAAGATCTAAACACATGCATGAGGAAAATAAAAGGAAAAAAGAGACACATGGAGAAATATTGTTAGGAGTACACTCTTTAGGTTGTTGTACACACCATTCTGGGCAGTGAGCTTTACTGGCAACAATAAATGTTCATATTTTTCTAAAGCAGTGACCCACACTTACAAGAAAAGCAGGAGTCTCATTAACATAACAGCTGTCTTAATGTGGCTTTAACCCTGTGACTTCTTACATTCCTTATGGCTTCCTGGGGTTCCCTTGAGACACATCTTGTCTCACACTCACGTCTGTGATCTACAACCTAGCAAATTCCCTACTATGTTGAACATATGGACCTTTTGCTTAAAACAGTAGGGCAAAAGGAGAGGAGAAAGGACAGTCAATCAGTATTTAAAACATTGGGGGGGGGTGTCTCCTGAGAAGTTAAGATGAACTGGAATTTAACTGACCCAAGTTGTGGGAATTGGTAAAACATTGCACATACTTTATATAACTGGAATAAAGAGCTCTAAAGAGATTGCCTGTAGCTATAGCAATCACAGCTTCTCTAGTTCCCCAGCAGGATGTATCTGCAGCCAGACTCAGTGCTGGTATATATCTATAAACCTTAGTTCTATGCTAAGGAAATCCTTAATCGGTAAGGAGAAAAATATATATTCAAACTTCAGGTGAAAATGTCTAATTTACATCCTGTGTAATAATAATCATGTGCCGTCGAATCAATTCTGATTTAGCACAACCCCTTTCCCTGGTAAATAATACACAGAAGTGGCTTACCGTTCTCTTTTTCTGGATTTGCCTTGGGAATGTGGAACCTGCTCAAGGTCACACAAGCTGGTGGTACACAAAGTACCACCAGCATGTAATGTATACTATTTGACATGGGTTTCATCAACTTTTTTTCTGGATTTACGGAAAAGTACTCATTGGAGGCATAGAAGTGGGTCAGGGAAAAAATGGCACAAATTGTTAAGGTATGGTTATTATGATGTGGAGAAAGTCTCGATCGCAGCCATCCGCATATAATATCCAGACTCACTGGGTATTATGGGAGTTGTAGCTCAATCCATCTGGAAGGTACCAGGCTGAAGACGCTGTTCTATCTCCTTTTCAATTTCTTTCAGTTATCTTCTGTTCCTTTTAGCTCCTAGCCAGTCTTTTGCCAGCAATGAATGGTATAAAATTGTTTGCCGATCTTCCAGGACAACACAGGAGTCTATTACTAGCAATTCTGGAAACAGCAGTAAAACTTGATATAATTTAATCATTAGCAGAAGCGAGTAGAAATTCCCACACTTGAACAATTCCCTTTGTTTGAGCCCACCCCCATAGGCTCCTGGACCCTGCACGGTTCATGGAGGCGTTCGAGGAGCTTTCTGGCGGTTTGGCCTATCCACCAGGGTTTCAACTGCATTGTCTGCCAATCAGGCTCCACATCGGAGGAAGCGCTGGGCCGGTGTTCCCAGTGGAGGCCTCCAGAGCTATGGCTTGTTGCCATCCGGTGGCTACCCCCTTTGACCCTTGCCCAGCTTGGCTCATTAAATCAACCGAAGGGAACATGCCGGAGTGGGTTTCGGCCATCGCCATGGCCTCCTTCAGGGAGGGATTCTGCCCTTTCCCTCTGAAGGAGACCGTGGTGAAGCCCACTCTAAAAAAGCCCAGCATGGTGTCGGACAAGCTTTCTATCGTCCGATTGCCATTGTTCCCTTCCTGGGCAAGGTAGTTGAGAGGGTGGCCGCTGTCCGGCTTCAGTCGTACCTGGAGGAAAGTCGTATCCTGGATCCCTTCCAGTCCGGGTTCAGGCCTCTTCGTGGGACCGAGACTGCCCTGGTCGCTCTGCAGGATGACCTCCTCAGGAAGGCCGACAAGGGGTACTCCTCCCTGTTGGTTCTCCTTGATCTGTCTGCTGCCTTTGATACCATCAACCACGGTAACATGCTGCTCCGGCTCGCTGAGGTGGGAATTGGGGGCCTGGCTCTGTCCTGGCTCCGTTCCTTCCTTGGCGGCTGGCCTCAGCGGATTCAGCTGGGTGATAACTTGTCGGCTCCTTGGTCCCTCCCTTGTGGGGTGCCCCAGGGGTCGGCAATCTCACCCATGCTGTCCAATGTTTATATGAGGCAGCTGGCGGGGGTCATCAGGAGATTTGGAGTTCGCTGCCATCAATACGCTGATGACACGCAGCTCTATCTCTCGTTTTCTTCCTCTGCAGAGGAGGCAGTACGCTCCCTTGACCTGTGCCTGGAGGCGGTCTTGGAATGCACCAGGACCAACCAGCTCAAGCTGAACCCAGAGAAGACAGAGGTTCTGTTATTCAGGGCGCCCTCGTCTGTGTACAATGGCCATCTCCCTAGCCTGGGGGGGTTCCCTCCAGCCTACGGACAGGGCCAGGAATCTGGGCAGGGTCCTGGATTCAGCCCTCTCCCTGGAAGCCCAGGTGACGGCGGTCTCCAGGGCCGCTTTTATCCATCTCCGCAGGATCGCCCAGATCCATCAGTACCTTGATGAGTCCTCCCTGAGGACAGTTGTGCAGGCCCTCGTGATCTTGAGGATTGACTACTGCAATGCCCTCTATGTGGGGTTGCCCTTGACCCTTGTCCGGAGGCTCCAGCGGGTCTAGGAGCCAGACTGGTGGTGGGTGCTCCTAGATTCAATCACATCACCCCAGTTCTGGCTCGCCTGCATTGGCTACCCGTTGTCCTCCGGATAAGGTTCAAGGTCCTGGTTTTGATTTTCAAAACCCTCCACGGCTTGGGACCAGAGTACCTGTTGGAGCATATCTCCCAGAGGTCAACTGGGGTCAGGCCCACGAGAATGGCGCAGGCATGCTCACTTAGGGTGGCCACACACAGGGAGGTGCGGAAATTGCTCACGCGTAACCGCACCTTCCCTGTGGTGGGCCCCACATTGTGGAATCATCTCCCTAGCACCTAGCACAGTCCCTGCCCACCTTTAAAAAGGCCCTGAAAACCTTCCTTTTTAAAGAGGCATATGGCGACCTTTTAACTTAATTTTTCTTTTCTTTTTTTCCGTCCGCGTCACCTCTTGTGGAGGGCCTTGTCCCTCCTTATTTTATTAGCCCTCACTTGCTCGTTTTTTTGTAATATTCTTTTGGTTTTGTTTTAATTCTAAACTGCCCAGAGTTCCGTCTAGAAGATGGGCAGTATATAAATATAACAAGTAATAAATAAACAGGTAGTTCCAAGATTGGAAGAAGGGACAGATTTCTGTGGTTCAAGCAAAATCCATTACTTTTTTTAATGGAACTCTAGAGATAATGAGAAGACCTCATGGCTTTAGAGAATTATTTGGGTTCACTTCTCCAGGAGTTTGTAAGAAGTTCTAATTTACTTCTGCAGAGCTGCATTCATTCAATCCCTATATTCTACCATCTAGCTGAGCATCCATTTCTTCATTTTCCCCATGTACATTTATGCTTAATTAGAGCCATATATGCTGCACAAAGTTACAGTCCTGAGGCATATTTTCCAGTATGAAAGATAAGATCTATGAAGTCACTAGCTGTTTAAACATTTTTATCTAGGATTTTTCTTCTAAGGAAACAACTGAACCAATAAAATAAAATAAAATAGGTGAAAAAAAATCAAGAGAAATTTCTAACCCCCCTCTGTGTGTGTGTGTGTGTGTGTGTGTGTGTGTGTGTGTGTGTGTGTGTGAGAGAGAGAGAGAGAGAGAGAGAGAGAGAGAGAGAGAGAGAGAGAGACTGTTCCTGCCAGACCCTATCTCTGAAAAATGTATACTCACTCATTTCAGTTGAGTATCATAAACTTTCT
Source organism: Phrynocephalus guinanensis (assembly GCA_037367245.1). Lineage (NCBI taxonomy): Eukaryota > Metazoa > Chordata > Lepidosauria > Squamata > Agamidae > Phrynocephalus > Phrynocephalus guinanensis. The sequence goes on along the minus strand of CM074735.1, from coordinate 97,263,162 downwards.
GGATAAGACTACCAATTTCACGCTTCTCTGTATCTTTAGCAGCTACATAGGGAGAAATGCCATAGTGCAGATTTTCCCAATACAGAAGTGTAATGAGTAAACTTCCACTTCCCATACATATTTTAATTGTTCACCTGGTTTCAAAACAATAATTTAAAATTAGGCAAAGCCCTAGTTTCCCTGACTACAATATAGCCCTAACCTGCTGCTAGGACTGAGTATGCACATTTGTATATGGAAGAATGCCTGCATTTTTATATCCATGTTGATTTACTAAGCCCAAAGCTAAGACATTCTGGTCTGTCTTTCTCTCTGTTTTGTTTTGTTTCTCTTTCTAGAGTTGTAGTGCTACCATATTACTTCCATTAAACACAACTTTCTCTGTCACTGCCTATCCAAGAAAAGAGGGAGGGAGGCCACGCCTCTCCTCAAGTTACCATAAACATTTGAATTTCTTCAATGTTGTTATTTCCTCTGGATTTTTGGAAACACATGGATGCAGAAATAGATCTGTTGAGAGTATTTGATAAGTGCATGGGACAAAATTTATTCTCCAATTTTGAAATTCATGAGAGTAGGCAGGTTTGTACGTCTCTACTGGCAAATATATTCAGCATTAAAATAATAGTGAAGCATGCTGAGAATTTAAAAAGTGGAAGATATCTTTAGTTCTGCTGCAAAGGATGTTCAAGAACAAGTGTCACCTACAAATATTTAAGAATTGGTGCAAAAGCACTTTTGCCTGAATTGTTTACTTCAATTCTAAAATAATCTGAAAATATTATTTCTAATACAGGAGCCACATGGTTTCTGATCAACCTCAGGAACTTGCTGTTTAGGTTCCAGTCAGTGCTTATAAAGTTGAGAGCCTCTGCTTTGGAGAATGTTTCGGATAGAGATGGGGACTAGAGATGGGCATGAAATGAACATATTGCATTTTGTTTCTCATTTCATTTCATTTTGTTTTTAACAAACTTTTAAAAGAATTTCTAAACCAAAATGAACCAAAATGAAACAATTTGTTATGTTATAAAATGGTTCCCCCTGAGCCATAGAGGCACCAAATTTGGTGTGTAGCTTGGATTGTTCCCTTTTAGCCCTCCAAATTTGGAGAGGTTTGGGTTTCAGGGGGCTGAATTATTGAACTCCAAAGTGGGTCCCCCAGAAATCCACCAAATTTGGAGTTGAATAACTCAGCTCCCTGAACCCCAAAGCTCTCCAAATTTGGGGGGCTTACAGAGAAGATCTTGAGGAACCTCTGCTGTAATTTCCATGCTACTAGATGCCTGGGATCACTATTTTTGAGTACATAATGTTCTAATTACAAATGATTTTTTTCCTGGGGGACCCACTTTGGAGTTGAATAACTTTACCCCTGAACCCCAAACCTCTCCAAATTTGAGGACTTAAAGGGAAGAGTCCAAAGAAGCTACCCACCAAATTTGGTGCTTCTTAGATGAATAATTTCATTTTTAGAGCAAAAAAGTCAGTTCATTTTGTTTCATCACAAAATGTATTCTACCATTTCATTTCGTAATGAAACAATTTGTTACGTAGCAAAATGATGAAGCAGTGCTTCATTTTTCATTTGGTGCCCATCTCTAGTGGGGACAAAATGAAAACTGGCTCTCATTTTCTGATGAATTTGGCTGATTCATCAAAATTAATCTATACATATTTCTCATAAATGGACTTCCCCAGCAAATATGAACTGATGAATTTTTAGAGATTTTTGATTCAGCAATTCATTGACTCCGAGGCACCTAGAGACACCAAGATTGGAGGGAAGCATTCCTTGTCTCTCTTCTAAAATCCCTTTGGGATTGATGGAAATTGGAGTTTTGATGTCTGAGTTATGCACCTCCCAAATAGCCACCCTTAGGAATGTTCTCCTGAGGCACCTAGACACTCCAAACTTGCAGAGAAACTTCCTCTGACAACCCCTCCAAGTTTGTTGAAGATTGGGTTTCCCTTACCCAGTTTCTAAAGGACCCTTTCCTAGCGGTCCCATTTTGTGGGTGTATAACTCATATGAAACCCAATCTTCACTGAATTTAGAGGGATTGTAAGGAGAGTTAGGAGAAGCCTCCCTGCAAATCTGGCATCTCTATATTCCTGCGAGTCACCCTCTTGGGTGCTCCCGTTAGAGGAAGCAACCCTTTCTATTTGGGGCCTCTAGATGCCAGGGGGTAGGTAGGGTTTTATATCGTTTTAAAAGGGAGATGAATTAATTTCATCAAAGTGTCAGTTCATCACTGGAAATGCATTGATTCATCAATTCATCAGCCCTGATACATCATAGATTATGACAAATCACCTTTCTTTTTAAATTCATCCTCATCTCTAGTTTCAGTATTATAGATCTAGGAAGAGAGATTACTTTATAACTTAAGGCAATGCTTGGAAACATTTGGATGACAACTTTCAGCATGCTGGCTGGAACTGCTGGAAACTGTATGTAGTCCAAGAGGTAATATTTCCAGGCTCTGGACTAAGGAGACATGATAAAACAAACTCTTATTACTTGGAATATTTTCTTAACAAATGAGTCACAGCAGGCTGCACTATGGTCTCCTGGGGCAGAAAATAGAGACCATCGTTTGCAGCACTCAAATTAGATTCGACATATCAGTCAAGTATATTCACCTCTGGCATGGAAGAGACTAGATGGCCCACAGACCTTTTCCATCTCCCATTCCTAATATTTACATCTTTCATTTTTGTTATCATTTCCCCCTAAGTGGCTTGTAACTGAACAAGGCAACATCCGATTCCCTTGACGTGGGCTGGGTATCCTTTCAAAGCTCCATTTCTTCTTCAAGGCTTGTCTTGGTGAAATTGGCCTTGACAGTCCAACTGCCGTATCCTAAACAGAGAGTTTCCAATGCTCTTTTAAGGCAATAAGATCCCCTTGTTCAACTAGGCAAAAAAGTTTGGAAAGGGGAATTCTGCAAGACAATAGAGGAGAGTTTCTTCTAAACAGAGTCTGTGCTTTACAAGGATGAATGCCAAATACATATCAAATCAAAAGACGGGTGCATTGATAAAGACATTTCTAATTTAAGCCAGAAAACATATTCTCTTTGCTGCACTGCTGTATATCGATGCATTTATATAATTTTGGCCATGCAGAAAAAGAAAGGAGAACAGAGAAGTGGAATGAAGAGAAACTAGAAGATGGAAAGATGTTAACTGAGAGGAAGAGGAGGGGAAGTTAGGGAGAGGGTAGAGAGAGACTGATTCAGGTGCAAGAAAGAAAGAAACCCCAAGAGTCTGCCCATGCAAGAAAGCTGATGGAAAACAGACATGGAAATAATATAATTTGGGCATACATGTTGCTATTTCTGATTGTCTTCTTTGTGGCGCTCTAGCACAGAGATGGAAATATGCCTTTTTTGGACTACAGTACCCCGAATCCTTCTCTCTTCCAGCCAACATGGTCACAGGGCCAAAATAACTTGTAGCCTACCTCACTACTACTACTACAAAATAAGGCTTAAGGCTGCTAATAATATAGTTCAAAATAAGGTAAATCAATAATAGGAAAATTAATCTAATTAAAATAACTTTAATAGACCATGAGCAGGTCAACTAATACTGTCAGAAAACCAGTCCAAAAAACTGAGATGAATGAAAAGCCAGCCAGGAAATATTTATCTGCACTGAGATGCGGAAATGAACAACATAAGAGGAAAAATTCAGTAAAAAAAGCAATTCCATAACTGAGGTGGCTCCATAAAGACATGACCAGAGTGGCTGTGTAACTAGATTGAGTGGTAAATAAATAAATAAATAAATAAATAAATAAATAAATAAATAAATAAAGCATTCCTATACATTTGGAAGACCCTGACTGTCAATTCACATAAGGACGTGAACTTGAAAATGCTACTTTGGGACCTATAATTCCAAACATCCACGGGCCAAAAGAAAACAGAAGAATCACTTTTCAAAGCTCTTATCAGGAGCCAAAGAAGCATCTTCATTGCATCTTTGGGTGGTGATAAGAGCTTATAAGAGCAGGTGATCCCGATCCATTTAGGAATTCAGCTAGGAAACCTATTGGTAAATACTACAGTTGTTCTAAAATAAGCAGACTATGTGCACACAGTTGCAACCCTGTGAATACATGAGCTTGTTAGTTTTGGTCCAGTTGGAACCTCCAGAGCTTCAATACAATGTGTAAGAGTAGTCTAGCAGTGATTTACTCATTTATTTATTTAGTCATTGATTATATTTATACCTTGGATTTCCACTACAAAATAACTCTCTTAAAATAATAAAAACAGATAAAATCAGATTCATTTTTTAAAAAAAAAATTCATAAAAGCAAGTAAAACAGTCCCACTATAAAACCATCAAAATCAAGTAAATACTATACATGAAAGTCATTAAAATCAGCAATAGAGATGGGCACGACCAGGAAAAATGACATTTTGAGTTGTCGTGTGTTGGAGCCCGCCTGTTTCAGCTCGTTTCCATTTGTCGCAAAAATTTTCAAAAATTTGTCGTTTCGTTTGTCGTTTTTTCGTCTGTCGTTAGTACTGGTTTGGGTGGGGGTGGGTGCCTCCTCTGGGGTGGGTGCCTCCTCTGGCCCACTATGAAGGGAAAGCGGGCTCCTGGAGGCCCCTCTCTGGGGTGGGTGCCTCCTCTGGCCCGCTACAAAAGGGTACGCATAGCCAAATGGATATGCATACCAAGTTGCAGTGGCAGGCAGAGGCACCTCTCTTTCTTTTGGGTGCCTCTACTGTGACTCACAGCATACTGGCATACGGTGCACTTGGGCTGGGGATGGGGAGGAACAAAGTGAGAGAGGACCCCTATGGGTGCCCTCTGGCTCACTAAGAAGGGAAGTGTACTTGCGTGTAGTGCAATGCGAGTACACAGATCTGGCTTAGGGTTCGGGTTAGTGCAAGGGCTAGGGTTAGGGTTACGGGTAAGGTTAGGATGAGTTACTGGGGTGCACCTCTGGGTGCCTCTCTGACCCACTAAGAAGGACAGTGTACTGGCGTATGGGTTAGGGTTAGGGTTCGGGTTCGGGTTCGGGCTAGGGTTAGTGGGCTTTTTATGCCTGACTGGCACATCCCAGAAGTCTCGGTCAAAACCTGGCCAAGTGGCCATGCAATTGGTGGAATGGCTCCAAAAATTTGCATGGTCCACTCCGATGGCCAGCCCATCATTGCGCAGGTGTAAAAATAAAAATAAAAATAAAATAAAATAAAATCAATTGAGACGTTTTGTTGCAAGAAAAACCCACTGCTGCTACTGTAAAAATTCAGGCAGTTTTAAAATTGCTATTTTCGCATGTTTCTGTGGTGCTTTGGTGTGTTTTTGGACCACGATTTCAAAAAAAAATATTGCGGTCGCCCCATTTTGGATCCCCCGCCCGCACTGCATGGCATGGCGAGTTGGCGAGACGACGAGGATGCCCCCCACCAGAGCAGCCCAGGACAGGAGAGGGGGGAGGCCGGGGACCCCCCCCTCAGAAACCACCCCTCTGGTAGGTGCCCTCACTCAGGCAGGCATATTTTCGCCTGCTTTTTTGGCCGGGAATCATTTTTTTTTTAATTTTTAAAACTTTTTTTCTGTGCCGCTTGGCATTGCGCGATCGCTGCGATGCCAGGAACGACAACGACAAATCAGACCCAATTTTTCTTTTATCGGTTCGAGTTCGAGTTCTGGCAGAGTAATTGTCGTTACCGTTTCCGTTACGTAACGGAAACAAGGAACGGAAACGGAAATGAGAATTTCGCCAAGTCGTGCCCATGTCTAATCAGCAACACAGTAGAGTAGGCTAAATATCCTGTGCCAGTCTTAAAAGACATTTTTGTACTTCCTCCTTAAAATCATAGAAGAAACAGGTTACAACTCTGAACCGACTGCATCCCATAGAGTTGGAGCAACATAGAAGGCCCTCTCCAGGCTGTTTTTTAAGTGGGCATATGAGACTGCTGGTATTTTTAGGAGGGGTTTCCCCACTGCAATGTGGAAGTCTGGAGAGGTTCAAAATTTACCCAGGGCTTGTGAAACACAGGGTGCACATTGAGAGCTGCTGAAAATGCATGAAACTGATTGCAGCCCTGCTTCAAATGCCTCTTATATTGTCATTCATTTGCAGGTCTGGTTCAGTAATCGCCGAGCTAGATGGAGGAAGCAAGCGGGAGCGAATCAACTGATGGCTTTCAATCACTTGATCCCAGGTGGATTTCCACCCACTGCCATGCCAACTCTGCCAACATACCAGTTATCTGAATCCTCTTACCAGCCTACTTCTATTCCACAAGGTATAAGTGAAACCAACTTTCTGTTGTTGAATGATTACCAGTAGTGAAAGTGTTGAGAAGTGTATTCAATATGACACATTCCAAGTTCAGTTTCTGGTCAACTTAAGTGAGTTCTGTTGCTCAAGTACTTCATTTCCAACATGGAAGGTATCATTTGAACACTCATTCCAGATACCCCTGCATACTATATAGGCATTCAAGACAGAGTTAACCTGAACACGTGATAAAAGGGAAAAGCCTTCTTATGGTCTCTCCATATGTTCACAAACTGAATTTTATGGTTCTGGATTCACCTGGGAGCCTCCATAGGACATTCTTTCTAGTGTATAATGTGGAAAGTGCAATGAGGGAAGAGGAAGAAGTCATTCCTCAGACGTTCTGGTTAACTGAACCCTGATTTGGGCTTAAGTGCTACTGAGCCACATTTGATGTAGATTCCTTTACTATAGTTTTGGCCCAGCTGTGAAACTAAGGCTGACAATAGTGTTGGGCAAAAGTGTGGGATCAATTGTCTGCAACTCTAATTATTACTAAGGTGACAATAGCATGTTTCCATTTACTATGTCACAATAAGCAATTGTTTCACTAACACAATGGTTTCTGTCAGCACAATCAGGAAGCATAGCTATCCTAATAGGGGCGTCTCATCACTTCTCTCTAGAGCACCCCCCCTTTCTCAGACCGGGACCCCATTTATGAAAAAAATGTGAAAGAGAGAAGACAGTCCTGTTACGGTAGTAAGCAGGCACTAGTATGATATTGGACTTATTCAATAGGTTTAAAATATATTACATTATATGTAATAGATGCCTTACATTCTCGATGACACAAGTGACAATCACTATGACTATGACTATTCAATCTCAGGGCAGGACTGATAATATATAAAAAGTAAAGGTCCCCCCCTCCCCCGCACATGCATGCTAGTTGTAGAAACCTTAAAAAAAGGCCCAGCCAGACCAAGAACTGATGATTTGTTCTGAACTCCAGAATTTCAGTGAAGAGTTCAGAAACTATCATGTCTAGCATACCATCCAAAGTTAGAATAGTTCAATGTCAGGGAATGTGTTCCATTAAGGAACTCCAAATTATAACCGTATGGAGGGAGAATGGTCGGGGTGCTTGGTAGAGACTTCTAAGCAGTTTCACTGTGACATGACTCCAAGGGTCTCATGGGACAAGTATGTTTTAACTGCTCTGTCCCATAGTTCTTTAAAAATAGGTCAAGAATAGCCAACTGGAGCTATCTATTTTCCCATATTAGAAACTGGACTGCAATGCCAGTAAATCAAGAGTCCTACTCCTATGTGGTATGTTGACATGTTTCTTGTAAGGACTTACTGTAAAAGCCATAAGAACATAAGAACATAACAAGAGGCCCATCTAGTCCAGCTTCCTGTTTCTCACAGTGGCCCCACCCAATGCCTATGGGAGCACATGAGAATAGATATCTGATAGCCTTCTTCTAAGGACTTAATAACAGCCAATCACTGCTAATACATAATTTCTTCCATCTCTCTTCCATCCTCCTAGTTGCCATTTGCATGCTCTAGTTCACACAAATCATAGTTAATATCATTTGGCCATGATGCAGAATGATGGTTTTCCAGATCCAGGAAGTGATGAAGTGACCTAAAGGAAGAAAAGATGCTTCATCGGAGGAAGTGTCAAAACTGGCCATAATTGTGCATGGCATATGACAGTCACCAGAAGATTGTTGAAATACAGTGGTACCCACACCAACCCAAAAGAATATTCATACCTTGCTTGAGTACTGTTTTCTTGAATACTTTGTCCTGATTGAATTTTGGATGCACAATGTGGGAGAGATTGCCAACAAATCCCTTTTCATTGCAGCGGTGTCAGACCCAAGCAGCACAGTTCACAGACCTCAGCCTCTTCCACCAAGCACTGTCCACCAAAGCAGCCTGCCTTCAAATCCAGAGAGCAGTTCTGCCTACTGCCTCCCCAGCACAAGGCATGGTTTTTCCAGCTATACAGACAGCTTTGTGCCTCCATCCGGGCCCTCAAATCCTATGAACCCTGCCATTGGCAACGGCCTTTCACCTCAGGTCAGTTCTACTTTTTCAGACACAGGATTTTCTGTATACCCAAACTCAATTGCCTGTTCCCCAAGGCCATGGTACGATGATTTGCCAAATTTAAACCATAAAGTATTCTTTATATAACCCACATGAATTCAGTTTGCTGGTTTCCTCTTTTCCCGCTTTCCTACTGACTGAGTCAAAAGTCATAGCTTATATTTAGTTTTAGGCAATGTTTTATAATGTAAGCATGAAGACTTTCTGGTTGTACAGTATTCGATTGTCAAGCATTCCTTAGTGTGGTACTTTTATAATATTTGCCACTTTTATAATTTTTTTTTAAAAAAGCTTTCTTCTCCTTCTTCACTACACCCACAACTATTTTTGGTCTTGCTCCTGAAAACAGTGCAAATAGTGCAAATATTGAAGAATTTATGGACATGTATACAAGTTTAATCCTAGATGTAGAATGCAAGGGAGTCTTGGCTCAGCTGATCAGCAATACACATCAGGCAGAGTGATAATCGAGTTATCAATGCAGAAATTAAAAGCGTTACTGCTCTCAGGAAGCCTATAACTGTATTTGAGGGACATAATTGTTTTCCTAATTTGCATGAGCTTTTCTTGGATGACCATGTTAATAAATTGCCTTGATAATTGACTCTCAAAAAGGTTGGTTAGTTAAATCTCCTACTTCTAGCATCTGCCTTGGGGGTTTGACATTATGAGTGACTGCTAAAATATTTGGTAGTTTATTTTATTAATGTAGATTTGGCACAGGTGTTTAAGGGAACTGTCCACTGAATTCTGAGCAAATGTCACAAAGGAGGAAAAAAGCAATCTATAATTACAATCAGGGATCTCTTCAGGGCTGAGAGGGAGAGTTTTAACAGCTTTATCTTCTCTCTGCTTTCTTTTTCCGATGTGGTTTTAGGGGGGGGGCAACAGAGGGAAGCTTGGAATGACACAAATGAAAAGTGAAAAGACAATTATACTCAATTACACACTAATCACTGACTATCTCCACTGTCTAAGCAGGGAGAGGGCATTCTAATAGGCAGAAAATGAGATTTTAATAGCACAAAGGGTGGCCAAAATAACGGCTCCTATATCTTTGCCTCCTTCGTTTGCTTCAACTTGTGGTTTGCATCTTAAGAGTACACTTCCTGGTTTCTGCACCATGGTGATAACTCTATGCAGCTGAAGAGTTCAAAGGCAATGGAGTTGAAAAGAATGAATAGCAAAGGCAATGAAATAAACATTTTTGCCTAAAGGCAAGAGTTCATAAACCCCTTTTTTGTAGCAGTAAATGTAATTAAGTTTCAGAGATTCCTATAGCACATAGTGGGATATGGAGCTTTATGGCTTTAGACCTCAGTGTAAGGGCGGGGAGGGGGAGACAGACCAATACAAAAACAAGTAGATATATTTCTAGTAAGACTTTAATTAACGTTGGTTTTGAAGAATTTCAGTTTTTAAGTGCAGTTTCTGACAAAAGGCTTGTCATTTTATTGTGCTGTTAGACTCACAGGGCGCAGTGCCCCGTGATTTAAATCTAAAACATTTATAGGGCCGGGAGTTAATCCATCGAAACAAAGACAACGCTGCTGCCACCGTCAGAGGATGTTGTTCCTAATGAATACAAAAATTAGAACACTTTGAAGAAAGATGCAAGCACAATGCCAGGGACGTTCAGTGACATTTGGATCAAATGAGATCTTGGGTGGACATAACCAAGAATGTTAAATAAAGCTTGTTGACCATTGACATTCCAAAAGTGAGTCTCTCCATCTGGAAATGCTGTGTTTCTTACTAGAGAAAACCACGGAGGAATTCATAGCTATGGATCAAGGAGGCCATTTCTGATTGCATTTGTGAAGCAACAGAAAAACCGAGAAAACATGCAGTAAGGATGAGGAGATTCTCTCCTTCACAGCAGCATCAATATTGGTGTACAAAAGATTACCAGAATGCTGCTGAATTTGACTTTAATGCCAGAAACAAGGAAACACCCTTCACAGGGTATTTTGGAAAAGGTCAGATGATACACACAGATGTACCCACTAGAGATGGACATGAAACATTTTTTTAAATTTCACTTTTTGTTTTTCATTTTGAAATGCAAATTTTTGTTCCATTCCATTCTGTTTTTCATTTTTCCATAGGAATGCATTGAAGCAATACATTCCTATGAGAAACTGATCAGGCACGGGAAACGGCAGGCTTTTTATACTTTGTTTCCCCACTGGAAGCCCCACGCACCAGCTGATCGGTGCTCAAGCAGAAAAAGTTTTAAAAGCCCATGGTTTTCCCCACCCGGCTTTTAAAATATTTTCCCCTCCCCCAAGCCCCACATTCCAGCTGATTGGCAATGAGGTGGTGGTGGGTAACATTACCCCCCCACTCCAGGGCCAATCAGCTGGCATACAGGGCTTGGGGGGTGGAGTTTAAAAAGCCTAGGGCTTTTAAAACTTCCCTCTCCCCCAAACCCCGCACACCAGCTGATTGGCACTATGGTGGGGAAAAACGTTTTTCCCCTCCCCAGTGACTATCAGCTGGTGCATGGGGCTGGGGGGGGAGTTTTTTCCCCACCCCAGCACTGATGAGCTTGCACACGGGGCTTGGGAGAGGGGAAAAGGTTGCACAACCAACACACACACACACACACACACACACACAGAGAGAGAGAGAGAGAGAGAGAGAGAGAGAGAGAGAGAGAGAGAGCACATACACTTGTTAAAAAAGTGAAAAATGAAACAAAAGGAAAACAAAACAATTACAAAAAATCCCCTATAGCCTACAGGTTGGAAGGCTGAGACAACTCTGACATTATTGCCAAGGAGGTTGGACTTAAGAGACATGAGTCTTTCACAAGAACCCCCTTTTCCTGAATCCCATCCTTGGCAAATGAGTTCTTTTCTTTGGTGCCCTTGTAAACTCAGTCTTTTCTTGCCCCCCAGATGCTTTCATTGGGGTTAGATGGAATAAAAATTATGTAGCCACCAACAGAAATGACAACATTACATTAAAGACTTTTTAAGTAAAAGCATTATTAAAAATAGATTTAGAAGCAATAAAAGATAAACAACCTCCTCCCTATTGTCTTCTAGTTAGTCAGTCATTAAGGAAAGGCCATCCTGAAAAGAAAGGGCTTGCTTGCAGAAGGAGAACAAAGATGGGCTGAGCCTGGCCTCTTGAGCAAGGGAATCACAGAGTCTGGGAACAGTGACACAGAAGCTCCTTTCCCACTAGAGATGGGCACGACTTAGCGGTATTCCCGTTTCCGTTTCCGTTACTCGGTTCCGTTACTCTACGGAAACGGTAACAGGAATTACTCCCCCAGACTTCGAGCTCGAACCGACGAACGAACAATTTTGGTCTGATTTGTCGTGCTCGTTACTTGCATCGCGAGATCGCGCGATGCCACACGCGGCACAGAAAAAAAGTTTTTAAAAGTTAAAAAAACCCGGTTCCCGGCCGAAAAGCAGGCGGGAAAATGCCTGCCGTGCCTCAGGGCACCTACCAGAGGGGTTGTTTCTGGAGGTCCCCGGCCTCCCCCCTCATCCCCCGTCCTCGGCTGCTCTGGTGGGACTCGCCGCAGGCTCGCAGCCAGCAAAAAGCCCAGTCTCGCCGGCCGCCGGCCGCCGCAATTAAAGCGCAAGCAAGCGGCACGGACGGCACAGGAAAAAACTTTTAAACTCTCCCCCCACCCATTCCCGGGCCAAAAAAGCAGGCGGAAAAATGCCTGCTTGACTAAGGGCGCAGGGCACCTACCGGAGGGGTGGTTTCTGGAGGGGGGGTCCCGCCTCCCCCCCGTCCTGGGCAGCCGGACTCGCGAGTCGCCATCGCCATGCCATGCGGTGTGGGCGGGGGATCCAAAATGGGGCGGCGAACGCAATATTGTTTTTGAAATCGTGGTCCAAAAACACACAAGCACAACAGAAACACGCGAAAATTTATAAACTGCCAGATTTTTCACAGTAGCAGTGGGTTTTTTCTTGCAACAAAATGTCTCTCCTCTCCTCCTCTGTCCTCCATTGATTTTATTTTATTTTATTTTATTTACACCTGCGCAGTGCGCAATGATGGGCTGGCCAAGTGGCCAGCCATGTGGGAGTGGACAACCATGCAAATTTCTGGAGCCATCCCACCAATCGCATGGCCACTTGGCCATGGAGACTTCTGGGATGTGCCAAAAAGCCCCCTAAAACCTGCCCTAGCCCTAACCCTAACCCTTGACTCCGTACCCATACGTCACAGACTGTCTTCTTAGTGGGTCAGAGAGGCACCCAGAGGTGCAACCCACTAGCCCACCGTAACCTTACCCGTCACTAGCCTAACCCTAGCTCTTGCACTAAGCCACCTTAAAGCCAGATCTACTTGCTTGCATTGCACTACACGCAGCAAGTACAATTCCCTTCTGTGTGAGACATGGTGGTGCCAGAGCCTTGTGAAGGGCGGGTATGACCCTATCACTCTCACACTGGTCTCACTGTCTGCACATTATGTTATGCAATATCCATATGGCTATTGCATAGCATTTTGCAGCAGCAGCAGGTGAGGAAGGGAGACCCCCATGTAGAGGGGTGTCTCTTGGAGCCTGCTTCCCCTTCCTAGTGGCAGGAGGCACCCACGGTGCCTCCAGGAGCCCACTTTCCCTTTATAGCGGGCCAGAGGAGGCACCCACCCCACAGAGGTGCCTCCAGGAGCCCGCTACCCCCCAAAAAAAACCAGTACTAACGACAACGAAAAAACGAAAAAACGAACCGACTAATTTTTGCGAATTTTCGCGAAAACCGGAAACGACCCGAAATGGGACTGGCCCGACTAACGACAACTCGAAAAAATTTTTTTTCAAGTCGTGCCCATCTCTATTTCCCACATCCCACTTGTGATGGTGGTGGGACCAAAAGAAAGGCCTCCTCTGATGATCTTAACACCTTGGCAGGCTTATAGGGAGAGATATGGCTTCTGAGATAGCTTGAATCCAAGCCTCAGCACAATATCCCTATCTTCACCTGAACTTCCTTCTCCAGATTCCACTTAGAATCATAGAATCTAGAGATGAGCACAGAACGAACATTTTTCGTTTCCGTTACCGTTTGTCGTTTCCGTTACATAATGAAATGACAAATGAAAATTGTGATGAAAATGCAATGAAACGAACAGAACCACGAAAATTGTGGTCGTTACGTTTCGTTTCAGTTAATGGCGACGCGCAATGGAATGAGCTGTTTTAAATGTTAAAGAACGCCCCGGACATCCGTAAAAACGCAGCGATAATTATTTATATTGTCCGATAATACCTACCAGGGGGGTTGGGGTCCTTAAAACGTTTGTTTTTGTCTTCTCCCATCATGATGTATTTTTTCTTTTCCCTTTAAAATGGATGTCGCACCAGCCACAAAATGGAGGCAAGCCATGTGATGGGATCATGTTCAACCAATAGCATGCCCAGGTTGCAGACTGGGAGGGCAGGTCTGGCAGCCACAGAGGGCATAAAAAGGTCTGGCAGTCCCCGTCCTCCTTGCAGTCTCTGGTGGGAGTTAGGGAGGGACTGCTGTCTCTGCGACTCTAGCTTCAGTCCTGCAGCCTCCCTGTATGCGTGCGTGCTGTGTACCTCTTGGTGAGTACCCTCCCTTGCCCCGCAGTACTGTCACTCTGCGGCTGCCTTGCACCCTGGGCAACGCCCGCCGCTGCCTTTGCAGCCTCCCTGCGTCCCTAGTCTATACTGTGTCTCTGCCAGCATCCTTTTTTTTAGTGTTTTCCCTCTGGTCTGGGGCGTTGGGGGATGCCTGCTCGCGGAAATGCTTTAAAAATCACGCAAAAAGCAGGTAGAAACGACAAACGAAAAAATGAAAAATGGTAACAATTTTTTCCCAAAAATTCCTGACAAACGGAAACGAACCAAAACAGACCTCTCAACGACAAACGAAAAACCAAAACACCATTTTTTTGTTTCGTGCCCATCTCTAATAGAATCACAGAGTTGGAAGAGACCTCAAGGGCCATCCGGTCCAACCCCCTGCCATGCAGGAACCCCCATGACAGTATTTCTGACAGGTGGCCATCCAGCCTCTGCTTAAAAACGTCCAAAGAAGGACACTCCACCACCCTCTGTGGAAGCATATTCCACTGCCGAACACCTCCAACCATCATGAAGTTCTTCCTAATGTTCAAATGGGATCTCTTTTCCTGTAGTTTGAAACAATTGCCCTGAAGTCCTAGTCTCCAAAGGCTTGGAAAACAATCCTGTTCCCTCTTCAATATGACATCATTTCAAATATTTAAACATAACTATCATATCCCCTCTCAGCCTTCTTTTTGAAAGGCTAAACATTCCCAGTTCCCTAAGCTGTTCCTCATAAGATATTTCTTCAAGACCCTGAATCATCCTGGTTTCCCTCCTCTGTACCCACTCAAGGTTGTCAACATCCTTTTTAAATTGAGGTGCACAGAAGGACACAGTACTCCAGGTGGGGTCTGACCAGAGCAGAATAGAGTGTTACTATCACTTCCCTTGCTTTAGACCAGTGGTTCTCAACCTTTGGGTCCCCAGATGTTCCTGGACTGCAATTCCCAGAAACCTCCACCACTCGCTGTGCAGGAAGGGGCTTCCTGGAATTGCAGTCCAGGAACATCTGGGGACTCATAGGTTGAGAACCACTGATCTAGACACTATGGTTCTATTGATGCAACCATGAATTGCATTGGCTTTCCGGACTGTCACTTCACACTGCTGACTCATGTTCAATTTGTGGTCCACCAAGACTCCCAGATTCCTTCCCTCTCCCTCCTCTATAGACCCCCCCCACTTCCTCCTGACCCAGATGCTGGCCTTTCTCCTACAGCTTCCTCCTCATTTTACGTGGGCCAACAGATCCCATTGCCTTCCCAAGGTCTATCATCCTTCTTGCGCATCAGGGCTTCCAAGGGACACTGTCTTGGATCACTTGGATCACTTATGGTGACCTCCTCACAATGTAGAAAAACCTAAAATGACAGATGTTGATCACGTACCAGAATGACATCTGGTTTGAGTGCTTACTTCTTAGAAATCTGGGTCTGGAGGCCTTTGTATCAAACTATGTGCATGCTGAAAAAGGTCTGCCACTTCTTTTTTCCTGACAAGTAGTTCACCTTTAATACCTATACAGCAGAAACATACAAAATGCCCCTTTCCACACTGATAGTTGTACCTGCTGAATTTTAGCATTGTAAATTTTGCTCCAGTTCAGTTTTGAAGAATTTGCCAAAACTCTGAAACATCTTCATAACTTGAATGGAAAGAATGTGACATGTGGTCCTTTTAAAATTAATAAAAATACATCAGACAGATTCTTCCATCTCTAATTCTGCATAACAAATATGGAAACAGAAATATTGTTGCACTCAAATTAACACAAGTTCATTTATTTGTGAATTTTCAGTGATTGCAACCCATTTCATCAGTGTGTTATAGCATGTCACAAGGTCAAAGTGTATCACACTACAGAGTGCCATGAAATGGTTAAATGGGAGAGCATAGTCTTGTGACTGAAAGTTATGGAAAGGTACATGTTGATGAATTCTTAAAGCAACTTTTCCATGGTTTAATTCAGAAGCAGGGACATAGAAAGCTGCATATATATATTTTTTGAAAATGTTGATTTATCTCAAGTCTTCTGGATTGTAGTACTTGCAATGCACTTCCTTGCTCTCAGGAACAGACTATAATCAAACCCTTTGAACAGGCGATGCTAGGAAGTGAATCTGGGATTGTCTGCATGCAACACATGTGCCTTTGCATTCTTCTTTATCTCGGTGTGATTCCTAACATCTATCAAATCTGTATGTCAAACACCGCAGGAGTATGACATATATGGGATAAGCTAAATTTACGGCAACAGGGGAGTGAATGTCTCGTTTCAAAATCCACAAGCAAGCTTCTTCCTTGCTGTAAATCTGCTGAATTCCCTTCTGATTTAGTTCTTGTCAAATAGACAGTGACCTACCCTATTTCTACTTTAATTTTTTTTGGTAACAGGAACTTTTTCATGAGTCAATGAGTTTCTATATTTCAAGAGACTTCCTAAATATGACCCCCATTAACTGTATCCAGTTTAAAAAATAAACAGAAGAAACTTAACATGTTTTTGCTTATGCTTTTCAAAAAATGAATGTTTGAAGACCACATTTTATCTTGCATGGGAAATTGGTGACTGAATGTTCCATTGCTTATATTTTTTTCTTTGCCCTGTACCACAACTGTGGAGACCTATTATTTTGTTTAAAACTGTGGCAAAGGGAGATGAGAATATTTAATCCTTTCTCCCTGTGATGTTTCCCTGATGAAACTTGTCTTTTAATCTTTTGCTGTTTCCTCAGGGATGGGGGAGTAAATGCAAAAAATGCTGCTGTAAATAACTCCCCCTCCCTCTCTGTCTCTCTGACTCACTCAGTTTGCCTGTGTCTCTAGGTGCGATTCATCCATGTGCATGCCTTTTAAACAAGAAAACAGTACAGTAGAAATAAAATATATTGACATCACCACAGCCTTTATCTGGATGCTGCACTAGTAAGCTCTTTTTTCTGTTCAGTGTGTTGTTTTCAGCCAAGGTAGATACTTTATGGGTTACCAAAAAAGAGGGGAATCATGGTAAAAGGACAAAAAAATCACACAATGTGTGCTTAGGCTCATTTATATAACCTAAATGCTGTAAATGTGTTCAGGTAAGGTTTGCATAATTTGCTGCAGGGGATTGCTTTTACACATCACAATTGTGCTATCAGAAGCAAGAATAGGCACCCAATTGAGATGTGCCCCAGTTACTTGTCAATTAGTTAGGGTAGGTTGTGCAAAATGTATCTCATTCTCATCTGAAGAGGATTCTGATGAGTATACTTAAAACAGATGTAGAACATGTTTTATCATAGAGGGGAAAACTGGTTAATCGGCATGTTTAAAGGGCTGCAGGCTGTCTTTCTGGAAGCAGGCAAAGACCTTCCTCTTCAGGCAAGCTTTCCCAGAATGAGGGACTTCCTATTACATAACTTTATATGGATTACCATACATGATTGCATTGATTGATTTCATAAGAACACCAATGTTTTCCATGTTACTTCCCGTTCCCTTTTATTTTTATGTGCTCTACTGTTACCATAAGTCACCTTGGGTTCTTTTCCAAGGATAAAGATGGGGTAAAAATATTCAAAATATATAAAATAAAATAAATAAATAATCTCCTCCAGGTATAAAATAAAGGAGACCCATGTCATTTGTGAAAGTGAGGAGTGGGAGAGCTGGAGAAAAAGCAAGAAACCAAACCCACCCATCCTATAACTCTTGGGAAAATATGGGTAGATGTATTTCGGAAAAAGAAATTAAATTAAGAGCAAAGGAGAAGAAGGAAAGAGATTGTTGAATGTTGACTGTACGTAGTAGAGATGGGCACGGTACGCAACGAAATGACAAACGAAAATTGTGATGAAAATGCAACGAAACAAACAGAACCACGAAAACTGTGGTCGTTAGGTTTCGTTTCCGTTAATGGTGACGCACAATGGAATGAGCTGTTTTAAATGTTAAAAAACGCCCTAGACATCTGTAAAAACGCAGCGATAATTATTTATATTGTCCGATAATACCTACCAGGGGGGTTGGGGTCCTTAAAACATTTGTTTTTGTCTTCTCCCATCGTGATGTATTTTTCTTTTCCCTTTAAAATGGATGTCGCACCAGCCACAAAATGGAGGCAAGCCATGTGATGGGATCATGTTCAACCAATAGCATGCCCAGTTTGCAGACTGGGAGGGCAGGTCTGGCAACCACAGAGGAAATAAAAAGGTCTGGCAGTCCCCGTCCTCCTTGCAGTCTCTGGTGGGAGTTAGGGAGGGATTGCTGTCTCTGTGACTCTAGCTTCAGTCCTGCAGCCTCCCTGTGTGCGTGCATGCTGCGTACCTCTCGGTGAGTACCCTCCCTTGCCCTGCAGTGCAGTCACTCTGCAGCTGCCTTGCACTCTGGGCAACGCCCACCGTTGCCTTTGCAGCCTCCCTGCATCCCTAGTCTATACTGTGTCTCTGCCAGCATCCTTTTTTTTAGTGTTTTCCCTCTGGTCTGGGGCATTGCGGGATGCCTGCTCGCGGAAATGCTTTAAAAATCGCGCAAAAAGCGGGTAGAAACGACAAACGAAAAAATGAAAAACGGTAACAAAATTTTTCACAAATTTCATGACAAACAGAAATGAACTGAAACAGACCTCTCAATGACAAATGAAAAACCGAAACACCATTTTTCTGTTTCATGCCCATCTCTAGTACGTAGCATGTGTTAAGTGCAGCCTATGGGGATGACCTGAGAAATACCTCATCTGAAATTGCTCCAAGGGAATTCTCTTGCAATTGGGCCCATAGACTGAGAAATGGAGGCATAGTTCAGACATTTAGAGTTGTTGTGTTGAGTCCTAAGTATGACTCCTCCTTTATGCTCCATCCTTTCAGCCTCAAAACAGCCAGCCTGCATTTCTCATCAGCTTCCTCAAATATTTCTCTGTTGTCTGCTTTGTTCATTATCACCTGATGCCAATGAGAGTTCTGTCACAGACAGCCGATTGTTACTTGAACAAAGGAGTGATTAATGGTGTCAAGGTGTAATGTCAAGGGCTATCTGGATTGGCTTAAAGCCAAATAAAAACCTTCAGCTTGTGGTCCAGTCAACCTTGCTTTAAAACAAAACTTATCTTGTTGAAGTTGAGATTAATGAAGTACAATGTATTATATATGCTACAGTGTCTTTCTGTGCAAATACAGTGTCTTTCTGTGCAAATATTGAAGGAGCTCAGATTGTTTTCCAGCAAACTGGTCACTAGT
Organism: Phrynocephalus guinanensis; assembly: GCA_037367245.1. Classification (NCBI taxonomy): domain Eukaryota; kingdom Metazoa; phylum Chordata; class Lepidosauria; order Squamata; family Agamidae; genus Phrynocephalus; species Phrynocephalus guinanensis. The sequence continues at coordinate 97,243,985 of CM074735.1, read as the reverse complement.
ATCATACAGCATGTTTATTTTGCCAAATGCAGCTCAAGCCTAGAAGTCACAAGTAGAGATGGGCACAACTAGGGAAAATGACGTTTTCGAGTTGTCGTGTGTCGGAGGCAGTCCGTTTCGGCTCGTTTCCGTTTTTCGTGAAATTTCGCAAAAATTAGTTGGTTTGTTTTTTTGTTTTTTCGTTGTCGTTAGTACTGGTTTCGGGGGGTAGCGGGCTCCTGGAGGGAACTGCAGGAGTCAGCCAGAGCCACAAGTGACGGACTGGCAGACTCTTTGCACCCGCTGTGTCTCACGTACTTGCATGTAGTGCAATGCAAGTAGATCTGGCTTAGGGTTAAGACGGGTTAGCGCAAGGGCTAGGGTTGGCTAGTTACAGGTGAGGTTAGGGTGAGTATTGGGGTGCACCTCTGGGTGCCTCTCTGACCCACTTAGAAGGACAGTGTACTGGCATATGGGTTAGGCTTAGGGTTCGGGTTTGGGCTACGATTAGTGGGCTGTTTATGCCCGATTGGCACATCCCAGAAGTCTCTGTGGTCAACCTGGCCAAGTGGCCATGTGATTGGTGGAAAATTTGCAATGTCTACTCCCATGGGCGAGCCCATCATTGCAAATGTGCAGGTGTAAAAAATAAAATAAAATAAAATAAAATAAAATCAACGACTTTTTTTTGCAAGAAAAACCCACTGCTGCTACTGTAAAAATTCAGGCATTTAAAATAGCTAATTTTCGCATATTTCTGTGGTGCTTTGGTGGGGTTTTGGGCAACGATTTCAAAAAAAATATTGCGGTCGCCATTTTGGATCCCCCCCACCGCATGGCAAATGGATGCGCCCTCCCAGCCTGGTACAGTCAGCAAAACCTTGCCATGCGATTGGTGGAATGGCTCCAAAACTTTGCATGGTCCACTCCCATGGGCGAGCCCATCATTGCGAATGCGCAGGTGTAATAAAATAAAATAAAATAAAATAAAATAAAATAAAATAAAATCAACAGAGACTTTTTTTTCAAGAAAAACCCACTGCTGCTACTGTAAAAATTCAAGCATTTAAAATAGCTAATTTTCGCATGTTTCTGTGGTGCTTTGGTGGGGTTTTGGGCAACGATTAAAAAAAAAATATTGCGGTCGCCATTTTGGATCCCCCGCACTGCATGGCAAATGGATGCGCCCTCCCAGCCTGGTACCAGCAGCGCAGCAGTAGCAATAGCCAATGAGAGGGGGGCGGAGAACCCCCCCCCAAATAAAACACCCTTCTGGCCTGGTAGGTGCCCTCAGACAGTTTTCGCCTACTTTTAGGGCCGGGAATCGGGTTTTTTTTAAACTTTTAAAAACTTTTTTTCTGTGCCGCTTGGCATTGCGCGATCGCCACGATGCAAGTAACGAGCACGACAAATCAGACCAAATTTTTCGTTCGTCGGTTCGAGCTCGAATTCTGGCGGAGTAATTCCCGTTACCGTTTCCGTAGAGTAACGGATACGAGTAACGGAAACGGAAACGGGAATACCGCTAAGTCGTGCCCATCTCTAGTCACAAGACAGCAGATGAGTTTCAAGGGACTTGTATTCAGCGCCAAAGGACTTCTGACCTCACAGGCCGATTCTGAACCACCATATTCATTTGTTGCACATAAAATGCTTGCACTGTAGGCTGAGCAACCTCCAGAGGCCTGAGGGAACACCTTTCCATCCCTGGAGCTAGGAAAGCTTTTGCCATTCCCTCAGTAAAATAGCTCCTTCTGCAGTCTATAAGACAGACATGTAGTTTAATAATCAAAATGTATTTGAAACATCAGGTGCGGGGGTCCTTAAATGGAACGGGGGGGGGGGAGAGACTTAAATGTGGCTAGATTGCTCTGCTTCAGTGAAGGGTGGGACATAGAATATTTAAACTCCTTTTTTTAAAAAATGGTAAATGAAGTTGTGGAGGCTCTAGGGTGCTACATTTTGAGCTCTTGGGGCTGTATGAAGACAAAAAGCAAATTTACTAGAGCTAGACAGTGACTATGACATTCTTCGGTAAGCAAAAGTGGATTGGAGGGGGTATCAGACGTATAATACTCTAAGATGGTTTAACATTTAGGATATCACACAATATCATAAAAACCCCACTTTAGCCATTTAACCTATACTAATACATCTTGTGTAGTCTTAAGAACTCCTCCTCATAAAGCAGAGCTTGCTTCACCATGAGGCAGAACAGTGTGACTGCTCTGTGCAATTGACTTTGAATGACATTCTGAAAGAGATGCAAAACATGAAGACATATTGGTTGCATTTTACATCCCAGTTTTGGTAATTTTTGTCTCAGACACCTAAAAGATTAGTCTAGGCTGGTGGTCACCTTGATCAGTGGATGTTATACATTTACTGCTCTGTTGCATGAAGCAAATTTTGTCCAACCAGCACCCAAATCTGGCATGGTTAGAAGCTACAAATTAAGAATTATTCAGAATGAAGAACCAATGGAAGAGGCAAGAAAACATTATTTAGGTTCTATAGCAGAGATGGGTTACCTACAGAATCCACGAGTGCATTTCTCCAAACTTTCCCCATAGCCCTGTCCCTCTAAAGCAGATAAAATTTCTTATCTCTACTTTGCCTGGCTGCAATTATATACATATATGTATAGTTATGAGTACATACAGGTGAAACTAAAGAATAAATAAATAGAATTTTGTGCAAAAGTTCATATATTTCAGTAATGCAAAAGTAAAGGTGAAACTAATATATGAGATAGACTCATTACATACAAAGCGAGAGAGTTCAAGCCTTAATTTGTTATAATTGTGATGATTATGGCTTACAGTTTATGAAAACCCCAAATTAACAATCTCAATTAGAATATTACATGAAAGCAATAAAACAAGGATTGTAAATAGAACAATATTGTACCTTTGAAAAGTTTAAAGCATGCATATGTACTCAGTACTTGGTTTGGGCCCATTTTGCATCAGTTCCTGCCTTAATGTGGCATGGCATAGATGCTTTCAACCTGTGGCACTGCTGAGGTGTTATGAAAGACCAGGATGCTTCAATAGTTAGCAGCCTTCATCTCTTCTGCATTGTACGGTCTCATGTCTCTCATCTTTCTCTTGGCAGTGCCCTATAGATTCTCTATTAGATTCAGGTCTGGCGAGTTTGCTGACCAATCAAGCACAGTAATCCCATGGTTACTGAACCAGGTTTTGGTACTTTTGGCAGTGTGGGCAGGTGCCAAGTCCTGCTGGAAAATGAAGTCAGCATCCCCATAGAGCTCGTCTGTGGAAGGAAGCATGAAGTGTTCCAAAATCTCCTGGTAGGTGGCTGTGTTGACCCTGGACTTAATGAAGCACAGTGGACCAACACCAGCAGATGATATGACTCCCCAAATCAACACAGACTGGAAACTTCACTCTGGACTTCAAGCATCTTGCATTGGGTGCCTCTCCATTCAGACTCTGGGTCCTTGATTGCCAAATGAGATGCAAAAGTTGCTCTCATCAGAAAAGAGTATTTTGGATCACTGAGCAACAGACCAGTCCTTTTTTTCTTTAGCCCAAGTAAGACACTTCTGACATTGTTTGTTGTTCAGTAGGGGCTTGACAGGAGGAATACCACATTTGAAGCCCATTTCCAGGATCCGGCTATGTGTGGTGGCTCTTGAAGCACTAACTCCAGCCTCTGTCCACTTCTTGTGAAAGTTCTCAACGCCTTTGAATGGCCTTTTCCTGACAATCCTCTCTAGGCTGCAGTCATCCCTGCTGCTTTTACACCTTTTTCTTCTACACTTTCCCCTTCCACATAATCTTCTATTAATGTGCTTCGATACAGCACTTTGGGAATGACCCACTTCTTTTGCAATTACCCTATTACCCTTTGAGGCTTTCCCTCCTTATGGAGGGTGTCAATGATGGTTTTCTGCACAATTGTCAGGTCAGCAGTCCTTCCCATGATTGTGATTCCTACTCAACCTGACTGAGACACATTTTAAAGGATCAGGAACCCTTTGCAGGTATTATTGATTAATTAGCTGAATAGAGTGGGACACTTTGAGCCTAGAATATTGAACCTTTTCACAATATTCTAATTGTCTGAGATTGTTAATTTGGAGTATTCATAAACTGTAAGCCATAATATATATATATTAAAAGGAGCAAATATGCATGAAATAGCATAAGAAAAAGTAGATGTTCCAACACTAGGAATAATTTTTATCATGCATATAGAATTACAACATATCACATATGAATAGGGAAAATAATGACTAGGTGACCTAAAATGCATGTTAGTCAGTCTACCTTGCATCTCTCTACCTGTGGAACTTTATTTTTACATAAGAGTTGGGTGTGGCAGGTGTTCAATCAGAGAACAAAAGGTGGAGTGCACTGTGACAGCTTTTCCAGTGCAGGACTGCCCTTCCTAAAAGGTCATGTGGGTGTGCCTTAGATAAGGCCACTGTCTGCACCACAACTGAATAATTTCTGTAGAACATAGAAGAGTGATCAGGGTATCTGCTCTAGGTAAAGACTCAAGCAGTTTATAGTATAAAATGGATGATGATCCAAAGAGTACAGAAATGATTTCAATGTGCATTTTGATTATTGAGGGGGTTTCACGTAAGTGCCGCCATCACAATGATAATCACATCAGTGATTGTGGGTAGAGATGGGCACGACTTAGCGGTATTCCCGTTTCCGTTACTCGTATCCGTTACTCTACGGAAACGGTAACGGGAATTACTCCGCCAGAATTCGAGCTCGAACTGACGAACGAACAGTTTGGTCTGATTTGTCGTGCTCGTTACTTGCATCGCGGCGATCGCGCAATGCCAAGCGTCACAGAAAAAAAAGTTTTTAAAAGTTAAAAAAAAACCCGATTCCCGGCCCTAAAAGTAGGCGAAAACTGTCTGAGGGCACCTACCAGGCCAGAAGGGTGTTTTATTTGGGGGGGGGTTCCCCGCCTCCCCCTCCTTGGCTATTGCTACTGCTGCGCTGCTGGTACCAGGCTGGGAGGGCGCATCCATTTGCCATGCAGTGCGGGGGATCCAAAATGGCGACCGCAATATTTTTCTTGAAATCGTTGCCCAAAACCCCACCAAAGCACCACAGAAACATGCGAAAATTAGCTATTTTAAATGCTTGAATTTTTACATTAGCAGCAGTGGGTTTTTCTTGCAAAAAAAAGTCTCCGTTGATTTTATTTTATTTTATTTTATTTTATTTTTTTACACCTGCACATTCGCAATGATGGGCTCGCCCATGGGAGTGGACCATGCAAATTTTCCACCAATCACATGGCCACTTGGCCAGGTTGACCACAGAGACTTCTGGGATGTGCCAATCGGGCATAAACAGCCCACTAATCGTAGCCCAAACCCGAACCCTAAGCCTAAGCCTAACCCATATGCCAGTACACTGTCCTTCTAAGTGGGTCAGAGAGGCACCCAGAGGTGCACCCCAATACTCACCCTAACCTCACCCGTAACTAACCTAACCCTAGCCCTTGCGCTAACTTGTCTTAACCCTAAGCCAGATCTACTTGCATTGCACTACATGCAAGTACGTGAGACACAGCGGGTGCAAAGAGTCTGCCAGTCCGTCACTTGTGGCTCTGGCTGACTCCTGCAGCTCCCTCCAGGAGCCCGCTACCCCCCCCAAACCAGTACTAACGACAACGAAAAAACGAAAAAACGAACAACTAATTTTTGTGAAATTTCACGAAAAACGGAAACGAGCCGAAACGGACTGCCTCCGACACACGACAACTCGAAAACGTCATTTTCCCTAGTTGTGCCCATCTCTAATTGTGGGAATAATACCATTATCCACATCTTGCAAGTGGGATGGCCTGGGGCAGGGTGGTGGTCAATGTTCCTGGGTTCGAGAAATAAAAGCTTGCCTTGGGCCACCTGAGTGAGGTGCAATTGTCACTTTAAAGGCTGCTCTTCCTGACACGTGTTTTAAACCCCCCAGGAATCAATTGGGCGAAGGACAGAATGCAAACTTTTCTAAGGAGGGAGAGGATATGGAAGACTCTCTTGCTGTGGGTGGAATAAGGGGGTGGGTTTCCCAGGGAGAAATAGGTCACAGCAGGTAATGCCATCCATCTTAGCAGCAGTTTGAAATGTTCAGTGTAGTGATGAATGAGGGTATCTGACCCACATCTGTTTTACATTAGAATGGAACAGTGCCCTGACATTGTTAGGAGCATTTGTCAAGATTCCCTGGACAGTGCTTCTGTAAATTACATGCTGCAAATGTGTCAGGGTCAGATAAGAGGATATCATTAACTCCACCAAAGTTTACTCATGATCCTGTCGGTTCAACTTAATACGCTAACAGCCAACAATTTTCTTTGCGCCATTTCATTATATCTTTCAATCAAGAGGGATGGGGAGAAGAAATGTTTAACTGTAGACCCCAAATATAGGACATGTTTGTCTCTCATAAATCATATTAATTGCAGGCATGCTTACAGAGCATATTAAATGAACGGCATGTGTAAATGAATTAAAACACATGAGGATTTTATGATGCCTACGGTAGGTCCAAGTGGTGGTAATAACAATCATAGTAAGTGGCATCAAATATCATTTAAATGAAATAAAGTTTTTTTTCTGAATTTAACAAGATTTACACATTGTTGAGAATAGGTGGGTTGTCCATAATAACTTGATCATAATAGGCCAGATGTTGCTTAGTCATATTTATGCTTTCATCATTCACCTCTGCATAAATCCCAAGCATCAGATCAACAGCTCTTGTGGAAATGGAACTATAACTCACTCCAGACAAGTATGTTATTATTGGTATCTGTATATTACTGGATTTTCCCTGCTGATCACTGAATTCATAAGTGCTCTGAAGAAGATGCTCAAGGCAGAAATTGGAAGACTCAAACTCAATACATTCCAAGAGAGATGGCTGAAATAAAAAGGATAAATATTTTCACAAAGAATGAAACTCCTTCCTAATATGTTCCCATTAGAACAGCCTTTTTTATCTACAAGACTCTCTCTCTCTCTCTCTCTCTCTCTCTCTCTCTCTCTCTCTCTCTCTCTCTCTCTCTCTCTCTCTCTCTCTCTCTCGTGTGTGTGTGTGTGTGTGTGTGTGTGTGTGTGTGTGTGTGAGAGAGAGAGAGAGAGAGAGAGAGAGAGAGAGAGAGAGAGAGAGAGAGAAGGGGGAAATTGAAGCTTGTCTGCAGCAAAGAAAGACAGGCAAAGGTCTTAGTCTTAAAAGTTCCAGAAAATTCTTAATGTTTTCTGATATGCTGACAGACTAACACAGCTCTATCTTTGACATGTGTTGAAAACTAATACTAGTAATGAGTAGTTTCAGATGAATTAAAATTATTTGTTTGGGATTATTAGAACTATGCCTGCTGACAACGGAGGTTGTCTGTATCCTCTCTGGGAGACCGAGAAAAGGAAATAAACAGCATGTTTTTGGAATGATATGGAGTTGTGCACAATGATGTATGGTTGTTAGTAGTATAGACTCAAAGGATACACATTAGCAAAGGACTTCTATCCCTCATAATTTATTTCCCTCTTATGCTTTAATTGCATCAAACATGTGGCACAAACTAAAGGGGTTTGATCTTTGACTTCAGTGGGAAGAAAGACATTTGCCTTGTGCCCTGAAGGGAGTGAGACACAGCTGAGCAAGATCCTTGGGTCAACCATATCCTATGCAAGTGAGCAAGAGAATACTGAATGGAATCAAGGGGAAAGGGAAATTACCAAAATTTGACTGCACTTCTGAGACTTTTGTTGATGGGATCCTGAAATTAGTGAATAGGTATTGCTTTATTTCCCGAACAACTAAATATATGCTTCTATATATTTCTTAAATTCATGGTTCCTCTTACTATTTCTGCTTGGAAGTGGCTAACTGAGAAAATGAATAATTCATATAAGAAAAATAAAATAAAATAAAACAACCATGCTGAAACAACATTTTAATCCTTTCAAGACATCTCCTAAAATTGTGTGTAACACAATGAGCATTGAAAAATAGAATGAACATAAAAACATCAGGTCATCTACTGTATTTTAGGGACATACAGAGTTTTTTTTTAAAAAAAGTGGTTTAACTTGAGCTATGTTTGTAAAGTACTCCAAATTGTGAGGAAAATTTTTTCCTCACAATTTGGATATACAGTTAGTCAGTAATATAATTATTACCAAATAAGAGTTAGTTATGCTTACAAGTATATGTATATGAATGACTTACAAACTGAAGTACTGTAGTTAAGAAAATTGCTTTGCCTTCCATCAAAAGGCTGAAGCCAAAACATTTCTCTCAAACACCTTTGTTTGTTACTTCCTATGGGTATGTATACTCCCTCTAAAGCACAGCATGTATAATTTGCCTCTTTGGACTATGTATAGATACATGCAGTAGCTATGTTGTCTGAAAGGTAAGGTAATGTTTCCAAGCTCTGCTGCACAACCTCTGAGAACCAGAAGTGCTCAGCCAGCCTCAGAACAAGTCCTTAAATAGCTTTTCTAACAAAGTGATTAGGTGGAAGCCTGTCCTGCCCTTCCAGTCACTCCTTGTTCTGGTGCTAAAAGGTCATGACACATACCATAAGACAGAGTTTCTGCCTCTAGGCTGCTTCCCTTACAGCCTTCAAAGAGAAAAAGCCCAAAATCTAATTATCTAGACACTAATCAACTACAGCAAGTCTCTGTAGGTACTTCTGAGATGAAAATTTTGGTTCTGATTTGATAATATTTTCCCCTTTCTCACAGAGGAGCAGTAGATGAATACATTAGTCAGCAGCTATACTTGATACAAAATACTGGGGAAAGCAAGCTAATGTAAAGAATCAGAATCATAGAATCATAGAGTTGGAAGAGACCTCAAGGGCCATCCAGTCCAACCCCCTGTCATGCAGGAACCCCATCACAATATTTCTGACAGAGACGCCACCACCCTCCGTGGCAGCATATTCCCCTGCCAAACAGCTCTAACCCTCATGAAGTTCTTCCTAATGTTCAAATGGAATATCTTTTCCTGCAGTTTGAAACCATTGCCCCGAGTCCTAGTCTCTGAAGCCATGGAAAACAAACCTGTTCCCTCTTCAATATGACATCCTTTCAAATATTTAAACATAGCTATCATATCCCCCCCTCAGCCTTCTTTTTGAAAGGCTAAACATTCACAGCTCCCTAAGCCATTCCTCATAAGACATTTCTTCCAGACCTTCAACCATCTTGGTCCCCCTCCTCTGTACCTGCTCAAGGTTGTCAACATCCTTTTTAAATTGAGGTGCACAGAACTGGACACAGTACTCCAGGTGGGGTCTGACCAGAGCAGAATAGAGTGGTACTATCAGTTCCCTTGATCTAGACTCTGTGGTTCACTGATTTGTCTTGCCTATTAATGAACTGACAAAATATGAATATAGCAATGAACATCGAGAATGTAGTGGGTGTTGATATCCACAGGAAGTGAAATCTGAATTCTGGAGAAAGAATGAAACGAAAGAAAAGTAGAGGAAAGTGTCATCCTTTGTTGAAATGAATGATCACTTCATGATACTGTGATATTACCCAGAGCTTGTTTAAATAATTATTGTGGGCTAAAGCATTACTTAGATTTCTTTGGAGCAGAAGTTCACAACACATCCTGTTGTGGGCTGAATAGCTGTCCCTAGCTCCAGTGGTCAACTGTACATTATCAATAACAGGGAAACTGCATATGCTCATTTGTTTTCACTGGTGCAAAACTGGAAATGTTTTTTCCCCTTTAAAGCCCCCACAGCAGCCAATTTAAATAGAATTAAAATACATGTCATTCAAGGGTGGGAGAGGGAACTGTGACCAGATTATTTCTCTACTTGCTGAGTCTGACAACTGTGGATGGCCAAGGACCATGGTCACCTCTGTTATGGCTCTTTGTATGTCAGTCAGACCTTAAATGGGCAATGCTTTAACTGGAAGATGCCTTCAGATGGAGGATTGTCTTCTGGCAGGCCTTTAAATGGAGAACTGCCATCCCTAAAAGCAAAGGCACATCTTCTCAAAGCTCTCCACTAGTTTGCTATGTCAATTGCAGAAAACAGCCTAACTTCTCTTGCTGCCAAGAGAAATATACTGCCACCCTGGCCTTTTGTTCCTTTCTTTCCTTTCCAGATTAGAAAGGATTGATCAAGCAACAGCAGGATTTGATTAGTTATAAATCAGGCAATAGTTATATCACCAGAATGAACAATTGTAGCTTGGTGAAATTAATTCTGCAAGGTTTGGGTCACACTGACAAGCAATGTGAACCTTGGATTATGGTTGACTGAGGAGACTTGGCACAGAAGGAAAAAACCTTATTGACTTGCCATGCTCAATGTAAATGTTAGGTCAGAGCTGAATTAATGTTCCTTTCCCTTTCCCTAATCTCTTGACACATCCACTCAGATAAAGGCTTTACTCAGTTCAGTAGTAACTCTTATTTCCTCAGAAGCAGATTGAAGATTCAAAGGAACCAATCCTGAAAATAACTCACATGATCTGGAAGTTGAGTCATGGCAACTGCACTTCTTTTCTTGAGAAAGAGAGATGTTTTGCTTTTCATCCAAACAGCTTCATCAGTCTAAGGAATGCTAGTTGCGAGTACTGCATTTTATAATTCACTTTGACCTTATGTCACCCTGATCTGAAATAGGCTCATAAGATGGACAACGTCCTGAATAGGCTCATTAAGTGTACAGTGGCCTAAGGTGTGTGAAAGTCCCACCTATACAACATTCCCAACACCCATAAAGTATGTGTCATTAGCCATGGCCTTGCTGGTAGGGTGTGACTGAGAATCTTCACAAACTCACATGATGTATGGCAGAAAAAACAAACAAAAAAAACCCTGAACCCTGTGAAGTTTGGGAAGATCTTGATTAACCCAGAAATCGATATTTGCCTTATCTATAGGATAGTCTATTTATTCCCAAGATCTAGATGGAAAAAATGGTATCTTATAAAATGTCTAAATCAATGCAATATTGGTATTATATGGATCCCTGCCCTCCCCCTTTTAGGGAAATGATTTGGTGGATATTGGCAGTCTTGGGAATGGAGGCATTTGAAAGAATTTTGAGCAAGCATCTGTTTTAACTGCTTTGATTTGGATTTCTAGTTTGAGCAAGAGGTTGCGCTCAACAGCCATACAGGCTTGTTCCAACTGGAGATGGGGAGACAAACAAAAAATGAAACACTGTTTCATTGTTTCATTACGAAACAAAATGGTAGGACATGTTTCATTGCAAAATGAAACAAAACACCATTTTACCTTCTAGAAACAAAATTATTTGTTATAGAGGCACCAACATTGCAGGGTAGCTTCTTTTGAATTCTTCCCTGTCAGCACCCTCCCCCAATTTTGAGAGGTTTGGGGTTCAGGGGGCTGAGTTATTAAACTCCAAATGGGGTCCCTGTAGGAGAAAATCATTTGTAATTAAGGGAACTGCTTGAGGATGTTCCCCGCATGGGAGGGGGGGGCTATAGGCAATTTCCCGACTCAATTAGAAATGAATTTCTCCTAGGAGGACCCATTTTGGAGTTTAATAACTCAGCCCCCTGAACTCCAAACCTCTGCAAATTTGGGGGGCTTACACAGAAGATTCCAAAGAAGCTACCCTGTGATTTTGGTGTCTCTGGGACTCAGGGGATCCATTAACACATCATTTTGTTTCATTTCATTCTGGAATTTCTTTAAAAAAATCATTAGTAATGAAACAAAATGAAACTGCTAAAGAAAATGAAATGAAATGCTGTATTTTTGTTTCATGCCCATCTCTACTTCCAACTTATTCTGTGATTCTATATTATTGCCACATGTTCCCAAAAATGTACTTAACAGTTATTCTCTATTTGTGAAGTCATAGCCATTTCTTTGCAACACATTATTTGCAAGAATTATTTTAAAAATCTGGAGGAGAAACAAGGTTCTCATGTGAATTTTTTTTAATGGTGGTGGTGGACTACAACTCCCAGAATTCCAGGATCAGTGTGGACACCAACTCTAGTGGCATTGGGATTCCGGGAGCTGTATTCCAGAAACATGTTCCCAATCTCCGAGAGTGGTGATAGACCCAGAGTGTCTTTCCCCTGCTCTTATGCATATTTATTTATTGCTGGGAGATGTGGAGCCCATTCAGTTGTTCAGTAGGACCTCCATATCTACTGATTCATTAACCACTGATTCAGTTATCCATGGCTGACAGAGGGGAAAAAAATTAAACAATTCAGCAGCTGCAAAGTGAGCTACTGTCACAAAACAGCAGTTTTGGGGTGGGTTTTTTGTGGCATTCTCTCTTTTTTACTGTTTTTGTTAACCACGGGAAGGCCTGGAAACAATCCCAAGCAGATACCAGGGTCCTCCTGTATTTTTAAAAGTACCACACTTTGCTTACTTTTCTTTTAACGCTGTAGGGCACCTTTGTTGGACTCTGGCCATTGAAACAATGCAGGACACCCATAGTCTGATATAGAGTTGCACTGTTTATATTCATCTCTCAGACTATGAATACAAATATTGTCACCACAGGTATGACAGAGATCCTGCTCTCCTACTCCTAAACAAGCCAATCCACTCACTTGTCACAGCATGGCATACACAGCCATCATCTGTTTCATTGTGCTAATCACAAATGCAGCCCAGCTGCTGCTTCTACACCTCTATAAACAGCTGAACACTTTAACAAGGAGGCAAGATTTAACACCTCTCTGCTCAAATGCTGAGTGGTTGGCTAGCGCTGCTTCTGCAGTTAGAACAATGATATGGACTGTGGCCACCTGCCACATGGCGACTACTGAGTGTACTGGCTCATTCAAGGAGCAGGGGACGGATCTCCACAGCACCTGTGGTGCCAATATTCATATTTGTATTTTCAGGGATACAAATATGAATAGCCCAAACTTTAGTCTGATTCAAAATTTTGGCTATCATTATGGGAGACGTCTGATGGACAGGAGCAACATCTATCAAGGTTATACCACAGTAGACACCTTAGTTTCCTGTGTTCTCTATATTGGGGCAAACAGCTCTGGTGGCCAGTTTTCTCCTTCCATGTACCAAAGTGTTGTCACACTTTTTGAAAGCGAGAAAGAAAGAAATTGAAAGTGACTGACAGCCCACTTCCGATTATGAATAATTGTTTTAATGAAATCTTTTTAAAGAAATATAAAGAAGAAGCTGTGACCTTTCAAAGAATACAGTATTAATTTTCCTTTTTTGGCACTTTAATGCTCACCAATCAGTAAAACAAGACAAGAATGAAAAACATCACCCAAACTGTATTTAAAATATTAAAATCATATTAAATTAATTAGGAACTACAATAGTTGGACACAACTAGCAGGCATGTTTTTTTTTGGGGGGGGGCTTTACCTTTACCTTTATAATAGCTTTGTTGACAAAGGCACATGCTATGTGAAAAATTAGATATTACACACTAAAGGCTGTTGGAATAAAAATATTTGAATTTGTCACCAAATGTAGAGGTAAGAAGGGGCCAGCTTAGTCTCACAGTAGTGGGTATTCCATAAGGAACTGATGGATGGCTCAGTGGTTTAGGTCTCTTGCTGAGGAGACAGAGGCTGGGAGATTGATTCCCCACAGTGGCCAGATAAATAAGCACTGCTGGTGTGTATTGGTCAACCATAACGGAGTGGTAGATGATCTAGCATTCATCCCAGGCTTGCCTAAACGAAGGTGCAAGTATAATGAAATACTGCTATGTAGCAGAAATAAAGTAATGGCATCCAGTGTTTGCCTTCATTTTAATTGTATTCATAAATGGTCTAGAATGGGCTCATGTATCTGCTTATTAGTACAGTATTATTCAGAAGTTCCAGAGTCAAATGATACTTTTGTAAGTAGAAGAGATGTCACTGATGAAGCACTACAGCCTCAGTAGATGCCATAAGTGCTACTGATTAGATGGCTAAGCAGTGCTTTTAAGGATACTACTGGTAAATAACTATTTGGGGGCTTTGCAAATCTTGGCTATAACTAATTACTTGTTCAAATTACTTTCTATTCTCCAAACTGTGTAAAGTATGATACATTTTTGCAGCATGATAAATACTGAACAGGAAAAACCTGCAGAACACCTAGGGCTGATGCCTGAGCAACCTCAATGCTAAAATAATATGTGTTTGTATATGGGCATTGCCAAAGGTTTTATGCAAGTAAAACAGATCATATCCTTAACAGAAAGTCTTGACCAGCTACGTCTTTTTGAGTATGTCTCTAATTCAACATATGCTTAGAGCTGACTGAAGGCAAGTTTTGTTTGTTTTGCATCTGAATCCATTGAGTTGGCCCACTGTCTAAGAAATGGTAGCTAGCTACTGTAATGTAAATGGAGTGTTAGGAATATGCTTTGTGATGGAAAAATAGCAAAGGAAAACTACCTTCTCAGTATAAGTTAGATTAATCCTGCTATACAATAAAGGAACAAAAACTGTTTAAAACTAACTGTGATGAATCTATTTGTGGTTTATGTGTATCCAATCTATGTAGCTTAAAATGAGTAAAACTATGGCTCCATACAGTTAGACATTTCAAAGCCAAGTAAGCATTATTATTATGTGGTACAAGGGAAAGGCTAGGAGTGCATGGCAGTTGGGCAGGAACAAGAGGTGTAGGTTACTTTTTAGACATTCATTTTAGACATTCATTATTGCTACTTTACCTTGAATCTTTCTATTTCTATTTTACCTTGAAACTGGCAGTGGAAAAGTGAATAATCAATGGCACAAGGAAAGGAAACCAGCAGCTTCAGTGCTCTTGCATATTGCTTCATGTATATACTGTATTTTCATGCTTACTGACCTTTTCTTTCCACATCTTCCTTGTGTTTTAGGTAATGGGCCTTTTAACTAATCATGGTGGTGTACCTCACCAGCCCCAAACTGACTATGCTTTGTCACCATTAACTGGGGGCTTAGAACCGACCACTACAGTGTCTGCTAGCTGCAGTCAAAGATTGGATCATATGAAGAGTTTAGATAGCCTGCCTTCATCCCAGTCGTACTGCCCACCAACATACAGCACCACTGGTTATAGTATGGACCCTGTTACAGGATATCAATACGGACAATATGGACAAAGTGAGTATCAGGCCATATCAACATCTATATAAAATCTAGCTCTTTCAAACATTTGGGAGACCATCCTCCTCCTCCTCCTCCTCCTCCTCTTCCTCCTCCTGTATGGTTTCAGGGAGAAATATTGCAACACTTGCCTTGAAATTGTGATTGGTAGAGATGGGCACAAAATTAATTTTAACTCATTTCATTATTCATTATTCATTTCATTAGCTAACGAAACGAGCAATGAACCAACCCATCAAAGAAAAATGAAACAAAATGAAATGGAAATTTCTGCTTTGTTCCATTCCGTTTTTCATTTCCTTGTGTCACTTACCTTTTCCTGTAGTGCTGGCCTCCTCACCTGGAACTCCAGCAGCCAGGGTGGGGAAAAACCCGCCCTACAGCTGAGGTGGGGGGAGGAAAGCCCAGCATCCAGGGACTTAAAATAAAAATAAAAATAAAAGTAGAAATAGAAATAGAAATTTTTAAAAGGTGCCAACCTGGCCCAGGAGCTGCATGGTCGGTGTGGTAAAATAAAAAATTAAAAATTAAAAAATTAAAAAAGCTCTGACCTGGCCACTGGGGCTGCGTGGTCAGCGCTGTAAAATTTTTTAAAAATTGTGCTGGCTCAGCTGACTTAAAAAAATAAATAAAAATGTCCCTCTGGACCGCTTCCACCCCACGGGCCAGCGGGGGGGAGGGGAAATGCAAATAATTAAAGGAATTAATTATTTACAGTGCCTCTCAGCTGTAAAAATAAACAATAAAATTTAAAAAGCCCTGCAAGGGGGACTATTTAAAATAATAAAAATAAAAAATAAAAACAAAATGAAGCAAATGAAATATGAAATGGTTTATTTAAAATTCATTTCATATTTAATGAAATGAACCAGGAGGGAAGAAGACGGATAACGAACCAAATCACTATTTTTTTCCAGTTCGTGCCCATCTCTAGTCATAGGCCCAGAGGGGTTGGGGAAAGATTAAATTTTACTGGTTTATATAAAATGTTTAATCAGAATAGCTATTAAAAATCCATTTTGGGTCTGCAGAGCCCCAGTTAAAATCTGCCTTTTGGCCCAACCAAAATAAGAGCTATTACCATCGTGGACTACATTCCCAAATTATCCCTGTCAATTTGGCCATTGGAGAAGTTGGCCCAGGTATATCGAGAGGGGTTCTATTCCCCAAAAAAGCCTCCCTAAAAACCTCTCTCATCTCTGGGCCAGTGAAGCATCATTCATCTTCCATTCCACGTCTGCAAAATAGAAACACAGTTATAGTAAGGGCCAATATAACAGCCCTTAATCCTAACGTTGACTGCCTATCCATTAGTAAGCTTCTCTAGGCTCAGCATCCATTCCCTCAAGAAAGTGATTAGGGAGGGATAAGTGAAAATATATTTCCATCTCTGTTCCATGAAGCATGGCCTATGGTTAAGTTAGTAGTGCTACTTTGAAGCAAGAACTTTAGCACTAGTGCTTTTTCTAAGTACACTTTAAGGATGTTATATAATCTCTTACCTCAAGAGATATTAATACTGTATTAATTTGTGGACTATCACTCAAATCCAAGTGTCTTGGAGAGGAAAATTGTTTCAAGCAATGCTGTTGGAAACACGTTTAGCAACACGGATTAAAGTTTAGTAGATTCATCAGATTTCTCAGACCATTGCACACACAACAAACCGGTGAAAGGGGAATGTTCTGTATGGTAAAAATGCGGCTTATATCTTTAGCAGCAAAAGAAGATACACGTATTTCTAGTAGAAATGCAGCAAGGTCAAGAGTGCTTCTAAATCGATGGATTCTCTTCCTTTCATAGCAGTAGATGATATACATTTGCTGCTGAGCTGGTAGAGTGTTCCATCAAGATTTTTGCTGCATAATTATTTTCTAAAGTGATGTCAACAACATCTTGATGTTATTAATTGCTGAGACATGAAACCTGATTGCCATTAGTTAAAACAGAGGGGCTGTCCAAAATGAAATAACCACTGGCATTCCACTATTAGAAACACATGTTCTTAATGAGGTCAGCTCAAGAATCATTATAGTATATAATCCCAGATACAGAGAGTTTTGTCAAACTTGTCTAAGAATAAAAATATTAGTCCCTTTCCTTTGATATATCTGTATTAAATATGACAATGTCAACCTGTAGTTGACACTGCCCCTTGCTGTGAGGTTGTCACAGCATGACTTTAAAAGCTTCTTTTGCATTTTTTTTAAACAGGTGCCTTTCATTATCTGAAGCCAGATATTGCATAGATGAACTGTCCACTTCAAGTGAAAACCAGTCTCGTTCCTGGTCTTGCTCCAATATTTGGAACTGAGTGATCTTCTCACCAAACTGCAGCCTAGAATGAAGTGATCGCACCAGAGATAACAGGACTGTTCTGTCCCCCCCCCCCCGCCCCGTCCAACTGCTCAGTCTTTCCAATAAGAAGTTTGGACCCATGGAGTGAAGCAGTTCAGGCGACGAAGACCACAACCAAGAACCCAAATAAAATGAAGCACAGTTCAGCACTGACCTGTAATTCCTCTCCTCTGTTTCACACAGGACAGAGGGCTTTCAAACTGCTGGGCTGAAATATGCATTCCAATTTTAGGTTGAGAGAGAGCCATGAATTAATTTGGATGCCGTGTTCTGAAATGCAGTAATGGATTCCTGCAAACTCAAAATCTTTTTGACATGAAATGCCAGCTTTTGACTTTGCTTGGTTTGTAAAGCATAGCCAAGAGAACATTGTTTTACACACTGGAAACTGACCTCAAAAGGAAATACTAAGGTCTGTAGAAAGCTAGACTAGATGTTTGAAGACTTCCACAAATAAATTATTGGTTACCTTCTTGTTCTTTGTAATCACGTTGTTGATAAATGTCACATTCAAATCCACCCACTTCCTTACAGCAAGCAAATGAGAAACAGTGTAACATGAAGAAAAGTTTTGCAAGGGTTGTTTGTATGTGAAGTTTTCTTAGTCCATGTTACCTCCTGGAAGAAAGAAGCAAAAATACAGAGTACTTTTGATTTCTATGACTGCTTAACAATGTGCAATATGTCGTACCTCACCAAGCTTTGGTAACATCCAAGGCATTATATATAGAATCAAAATTATATTTTTCCAGGTACTTTTATTTTTGCAGTACATAATTCACTCTTTTAATATGCTGAGGTGTCATGGTCTCTATAGGTGACCTGCAGTTCATTTGTTCTGCAGGTGACTTTAGGGATAGACAATACACTTAAACATTATGTTTACATTATTTTTTAGCAAAATACAGGACATAAATCACTCTGCATTTGTAACTGTCATATAATTTTAAATTATACAGTGGCATCCAAACTATGAAAAAACCCCAACCCAATAGAGACCAAGGTTTACATGCATTTTGTGATGTGACATTTTCAAATGTCAATAAATTTGTGTTTTGAAATGTTAGGCGGGACAGGAAGATGGCAGGCAGTGTTATTTATTTTACTTTACTCTTGGAACAATGAATGAGGTAGGGCACATATGCATTCCTTTTAGCATTCAACCCTGTGAAAGTAGTGAGTAAGACTAGGATAATAGTACAGAGATTAGTTCAACACATTGATCTTAAAGGGTGATGGAACAAAAGAAACAATAACTTTCTGTTGCAGCCTCTACCAACAACATGTGTGTTGTAAAAAAAAGGCTCATATACAATGCAGTAAATATTTACTATTTATAATTAATAAACAGCTATGAAAACTTGCCAAGTATTATATGCTTTTGGTCTGACTCCTGAATTGTATGAATTGCATGATACAGTATCAACAACATGACTTGCAGAGAGAATTATGATTTGTTGACGTTTTAAGGCAGGCATGTCCAAACCTCGCCCCTGCATACTTTTTGGACCACAACTCCCACAGTTCTTTGCCATTGGAAACACAGGCTTGGAATTCTGGGAGTTGTGGCCCAAACCATCAGGAGGGCTGAAGTTTGGACATGCCTGTTTTAAGGTTTCTGTTATGTAATACCATCACTTTGGACTGTAATGCATGATCTCCAGGTGCAAAGGCTTCACATGCCCCTCCCTGGATCTCGGATGGCCAAACACACTCTTTCAATACCTCATCTCTCTATAAAACGTCTCTCTCTGTATGTGTGTAATTTATTTTCTGCTTCTCTTCCAGTATAAGGGTCCAAAGTAACAAAATCATCCCCCAGAGGACATTCTTTTTGTGAAAAGAATTAATTGGGGGATATGGCAGACTCAGGGGGCTCCAAGAGACCCATAAATTGTGGGAGAAATTTCCCTCCTGCCTCTTAGTTGGTAGAAAGCAAATTTCAGAGTCAATAGATAAAATACTACTATTGTAATGGGTGAAAAAAGGAAGATTATATCTAGGTTTACAAGGAAGGAGTTATTATGTACAATAATTGCACAAAAATTATTGAGACTGAGTTCTCAGTACTCTCACAGTTCAGTGAGAACTGAACTGCAGTACTGCCGTGCGGGGTGCCCCAGGGTTGGCAATCTTCCCCATGCTGTTCAATGTTTATATGAGGCCACTGGCGGAGGTCATCAGAAGATTTCGCTGTCAACAGTACGCTGATGATACACAGCTCTATCTCTCCTTTTCTTCATCTGCAGTGGAGGCAGTTCGCTCCCTCGATCTGTGACTGGAGGTGGTCTTGGAATGGACAACGATAAACAGGCTCAAGCTTAACTCGGAGAAGACCAAGGTTCTGTTCTGCATGGCACCCTCGTCTAGGTACAATGGCCCCCTCCCTAGCCTGGGGGGTGTTTCCCTCCACCCTACGGACAGGGCCAGGAATCTGGGTGTGGTCCTGGATTCAGCCCTCTCCCTGGAAGCCCAGGTGATGGCGGTCTCCAGGGCCACTTTTCTCCAACTCCACAGGATCACACAGATCCGCCCATTTCTTGATGAGTCCTCCCTGAGAACAGTTGTTCAGGCCCTCGTGATTTCGAGGATCGACTACTGCAAGGCACTCTACATGGGGTTGCCCTTGACCCTTGTCCAGAGACTTCAACGGGTGCAAAATGTGGTGGCCAGACTGGTGGTGGGTGCCCGTAAATACGTTCATATCACCCCAGTTCTGGCACGCCTGCATTGGTTACCCGTTGCTCTCCGGATAAGGTTCAAGGTCTTGGTTTTGGTTTACAAAACCCTCCATGGCTTGGGACCTGAATACCTGGCAGAGCGTATCTCCCTGAGATCAACCGAGGCCAGACCTACTTGATCGTCGCGGGCGCACTCACTCAGAGTGGCCACTCCTAGGGAGGCGCGGAAGTTGGTAACTCAGTTGTTGGCCCCTCCCTTTGGAACCATCTTCTGAGTGAGCTGCGCCTTGCAGAGTACCTGCCCACCTTCAAAAAGGCATTTAAAACTTTGCTTTTTTAAGGAGGCATATGGTGGCACTTATTTCTGTTTAATTTTTTTTTAATCTGATGCTCCCTGCTGAGGGTTTGCCCTCTCTTGCTACTCCGCCATTCTATTTTATGTGTTGTTGTCTGTTCTTCTGCTGTTTTAACTGTTTTTAATCTGGAAACCACCCTGAGTTCCATTGTGGAAAAAGAAGTGGTATAAAAGTGTTTCAAATAAATAAATAAATAAGATTCTTCATGACTTGGCTTTAATCCCAACAGACTAAGGTAGCTTCCATTCTTCTGAGGCCAGTAAACAGAATACCCAGCCAATGTTGACAGATGCATAGTCTGCATAGTTAAATTTTAAATCTCTCAGAGAATGCTTTAAGTACTATGGAGCAGTATATAAGCAGCACAGTTTGCTTAGCTTTCTGCTTTCGAGGATGCGTACAGAAGCAGTATCAGCATTAACATGGATAGTTCATGACTGTGGCAAGATAGGGATCTCTATGTGCTAGGCATCCACCTTGCTTTGTCTACCTGCCCTTCCAAATACAAGGTCTAGCCTCTTTGTATTTTTTTAAAAAAATTAATAATAATAATAATGTAAGAGTCGGGTTGCCTAGTGAGGAATGTCCAGGTGGAAGAAGTGAGTTCAAAACTCATTCTTCACAATCATTACTCCTGTTCTATAGCTGGTGGTTTCATTTCTTCTTTTTTTCCTTTAGTTGGTGCACTTATTGTTTTGTTTGGCTTTGTTTGCCTGCAGTTTAAATAAAAATGCCAGTATAGGAGGAAGGGGATTCTTATTGTTCTCTGCTTTGAGTGTTTTGTTGCTAAAATTCCCTGAAGCACCACATGGATTTACCACTCTCAGGGATGTATAGGCAACCAGGGGAAACTTGGAGAATCCTTTCCTCTACTCATCAGCTTTTATTATTATCATCATTGGCATCCTTCAGTCTCGAAAGACTATGGTATCATGCCTGGAGTAGAGATCCTAAAAACAACACCTAGTGTGACTAAATAGGACGATTCGGGAATGACAGTCTCTACCACACTAGTGGCAGATGTATTCTGTTTCTTGTCCAGTCCTCGAGTTTCTTTGTTTCTGTGCCTGCCTCTTTTCCTCTGCCTGTTGGACAAATGCCTCTTCAAATTTATGTAGACCATGCTGTATCTTTTGCCTCCAGACAGTGTGATTGGAGGTCAGGGTTTCCCATCTGTTGAGGTCTATTCCCAGGGCCTTCAGGTCCCTCTTGCAGATATCCTTATACCGCAGCTCTGGTCTCCCTCTGGGGTGCTTTTCCTGCACTAGTTCTCCATATAGAAGATCTTTTGGGATCTGGCCAACGTCCATTCTCACACCGTGTCCAAGCCAGCGTAGGCGTCACTGTTTCAATAAAGTGTACATGCTAGAAATTATAGATCTGTGGCAAATGGTTGTGCCTTGGCCATGGTGACAGAGTAATTTGAAAGTTTTCTTATGCTAAACATCTTTTGGCTGAGAAAACTGGTCTCTGCTTTTTCCTTTTGGTTCCGACTGAAGTTGGAAGATGGCCCTTCTCACTCAGCTTTCTTTCCGTTCAGGCCAGAGTGGTATAGGAGGAACAACATGTAGAAAACACACAGACACACACTTTATTTTTTGTTATAATGGTTTCAGTTACACAAATGTGAATGGCCTTGTGCAAATGTCTAAAGCATAAACCCATCATAGGCAGGCACAACTTATTATCAAGCCTATCAGGCAATGTCAAGACAAATCAAAATACAAGTGGGAAGACATATTTCATTTGACCTTTACTGACTAATTTAATCAAGTTAGCCTCATCTGCAAATGAAAGAGCATCTGCTGATAAGGACCGAACTAGGGCTTCCTTGTCTTGGATCTGCAAGTAGTTCAGATTATTCATTAACTATTCAGTACCCTCGTCCACTACTATGTTGCCTTTTTGTGTCTCTTTTTTTTCAAAATCAGGAAAAACATAAGTCTTCCTGGTCCGCTTTCTTGTGAGATGAAGGGACTGGGTGGTGTTTTCATGTACCTGAAAAATATTGCACATCCTTTCGATACACTGAACATTCCCAATATACAACAACTTTTGCACAGTAAGAGGGATCCTGAAATTCCTTGCAGAATTCCACCTGCAAGGAGTGCAGAGGAACAGGTACATAAACATCAATGATTTTAATCAGATTATAATTTGTTTTAGTCAGTTAATTTCCCCCATCTTATTTTAAATTTTTGTTAAAAAAACTTTAATCTTCTTCTTCTTCTTCTTCTTCTTCTTCTTCTTCTTCTTCTTCTTCTTCTTCTTCTTCTTCTTCTTCTTCTTAGAACTGCAGGTCTGGGAGGGACCCCAGGGTCCATCAAGTCCAGCCTCCTCTGTCAAAGAGGCACATGGGGGGGTTCTGAACTCCCATCCTCTGGCTCTGCAGCCAGATGCCAAAGCCGCTAAACTATCTAGCTGTAAGATTTCAAGATTTAAGTGAGACTTTCATTTTTTTTAAAAAAATCATATATACCATATTATCTTAAAAAAAAACACAACTTGTTTCAAATAAAGTTATTGAAAAAAGTGTGAAATACTATACTCTTTATTGCTTTTAAAAATTTAAGTAATGCTTCTCTGTTTGAAAGTGAGGGTGAGAAAATCAAGGAATTCATTCAATCCATTCAACAAGAAACGTGTATTTCTTGTTGAATTGATTGTACACCATTTTGAAAATTAGACAGAGTGGTCCTTTATATTTAGTTGTGGGGGAAAGCACTGTTTTGACATTCTTTCTGTTATTTACTAGTTTACTAGTTATTTACTATATTGTAATGCTTGCTGTCAAGTAAATGATTTTCCTTAGGGTTTTTGCATGGAAAGAGAGCTATATAGACATCTCATAACTTTATATTGGTATCCCAGTGATGATGACAATAGATTGCATGAAAGGAGATTTGAACTATGTCCCTGGACAGCAAACAGATTTAATTTATATGAAAGCATGTTGTAATAACCAATTAATAGACATGGGCACGACTTGGCGAAATTCTCGTTTCCGTTTCCGTTTCTCGTTTCCGTTACGTAACGGAACGAAGAACGACAATTACTCTGCCAGAACTCGAACTCGAACCGACTAAAGAAAAATTGGGTCTGATTTGTCGTTGTCGTTCCTGGCATTGCAGCTATCGTGCGATGCCAAGCGGCACAGGAAAAAAGTTTTAAAAATAAAAAACCCCGATTCCCGGCCAAAAAAGCAGGCGAAAATATGCCTGCCTGAGGGCACCTACCAGAGGGGTGGTTTTGGGGGGGGTCCCCGGCCTCCCCCCCTCCTCTCCTGGGCTGCGCATCCTCGTTGTCTCGCCAACTCGCCAAGCGGTGCGGCACAGAAAAAAAGTTTTAAAAATAAAAAAAAACGATTCCTGGCCAAAAAGCAGGCGAAATATGCCTGCCTGAGGGCACCTACCAGAGGGGTGGTTTCGGGGAGGGGGTCCCCGGCCTCCCCCCTCCTCTCCTGGGCTGCGCAAAGTGCGCATCCTCGTTGAGTCGCCACGCCAACTCGCCAAGCGGCGTGGTACAGAAAAAAAGTTTTAAAAATAAAAAACCCCCGATTCCCGGCCAAAAAAGCAGGCGAAAATATGCCTGCCTGAGGGCACCTACCAGAGGGGTGGTTTCGGGGGGGTCCCCGGCCTCCCCCCTCCTCTCCTGGGCTGCACATCCTCGTTGTCTCGCCAACTCACCAAGCGGCGCGGCACAGAAAAAAAGTTTAAAAAATAAAAAAAACCGATTCCCGGCCAAAAAAAGCAGGCGAAAATATGCCTGCCTGAGTGAGGGCACCTACCAGAGGGGTGGTTTCTGGGGGGGTCCCCGACCTCCCCCTCTCCTCTCCTGGGTTGCTCTGGTGGGGGGCAACCTCGTCATCTTGCCGAGTTGCCATGCCATGCGGTGCGGGCGGGGGATCCAAAAAGGGGCGACCACAATATTTATTTTGAAATCGCGTGGTCCAAAAACACACCAAAGCACCACAGAAACATGCGAAAATAGCTATTTTTGAACTGCCTGAATTTTTTAAGTAGCAGCAGTGGGTTTTTCTTGCAACAAAAGGTCTCCATTTATTTTATTTTATTTTATTTTTATTTTTGTACACCTGCGCAATGATGGGCTGGCCATGGGAGTGGACCATGCAAATTTTTGGAGCCATTCCACCAATTGCATGGCCACTTGGCCAGGTTTTGACCGAGACTTCTGGGATGTGCCAGTCGGGCATAAAAAGCCACTAACCCTAGCCCGAACCCGAACCCGAACCCTAACCCTAACCCATACGCCAGTACACTGTCCTTCTTAGTGGGTCAGAGAGGCACCCAGAGGTGCACTCCAGTAACTCACCTTACCCGTAACCCTAAGCCTAGCCCTTGCGCTAACCCCTAACCAGTAAGCCAGATGTGTACTCGCATTGCACTACAGCAAGTACACTTCCCTTCTTAGTGAGTCACAGGGCGCCCGTAGGGGTCCTCTCTCACTTCTTTCCCCAGCCCAAGTGCACCGCAGGCAGTGAGTCACAGAGGCACCCGAAAGAGAGGTGCCTCTGCCTGCTAATGCAGTGCAACTGCAACTTAATGGTATGCATATCCAATTGGCTATGCATGCCATTTTGTAGCGGGCCAGAGGAGGCACCCACCCCAGAGAGGTGCCTCCAGGAGCCCGCTTTCCCTTCATGGCGGGCCAGAGGAGGCACCCACCCCAGAGAGGTGCCTCCAGGAGCCCGCTTTCCCTTCATGGCAGGCCAGAGGAGGCACCCACCCCAGAGAGGTGCCTCCAGGAGCCCGCCTCCCCAAACCAGTACTAACGACAGATGAAAAACCAACAAACGAAATGACAAATTTTTGGAAAATTTTGCAAAAAACGGAAACGAGCCGAAACGGGCCGGCTCCGACACACGAAAATTCGAAACGTAATTTTTTCTGGTCGTGCCCATCTCTACCAATTAACATACTCTGAGAATACAGGAAGTACAAAATGCTGATCATTCAAATTTATATTATTTATTTATTTATATTTGTACTTGTTAACTGCCCGATTTTCCCACAGCAACTCTGGGTGGTGTACAACAAACAACAAATACAACAACCCATACTAAACCCCCCATTATAAACAAACCAAATAAGAAGCTAAAAATGAAACAACACAAATAATACAACAAGAAAGAATCCGGCAAGAAGAAGGGCAACTTTTTAAAAGTTTTTCTCTGGGCTCAGAAAAGAAATGATGCTGAGGAGAGCTTTGAAGGAGATGTAATGTATGATTTAAGAAAAGTCAAAAGTCTGTTATCCCTTCATATTTTTAAAAGCTCTGAATATTGCACACCTTTGGAGGAAACACAGTGCTTGAAAAGTGCTTGGGAATTTTTTTTTTAAATTGCGATTCCAAGTATACCTGATTTCCAGTTGTGTCCTAATCGCTATTAGTTATGTTAAATTTGTCCTGATACATTTCCAGTTGTGTTCTTACCCACTATTAGTTATGTTAAATTTGAAAGTTTATGTCAAGAATGAGAATACCTCTGATTCTTGGAGGGGAAAATGGGAGAGACGTGGTCTTCTTTGGTTCCTAGAGTCATTTGGCTACTGTTAGGACTGAAACATGAAGGGAACATGCATGGACACTGTACAGTATGTTGTCTCCCTAGAGGATGGTTTTGGGATGTGACAGAAGGATTGCCATCACTCAGAAAACCCATGAATGCATATCCTTTTCTTCTCATCCACACGGGAACAAATGACACAGCCCAGAGAAACTACAAGGAATGCTTAAGTCAGACTTTGAAGCGCCAAGAAGGAAAACTCAAGGAATCTGGGGCCCAGATAGCCTTCTTGTCCATCTGACCAGCCTCATAAGAGGAGCAGAGAGGCAGAGGAAAATACTTTTGGTGAATGGCTGGCCACAAAGATGGTGCCAATATGAGTGATTCAGATTTTGGAGCACAGGCTACGTTTTTGGAAAGATGGACTGCTTGCAAGTGATTGGTTGTACCAAGACTGGGAAGAATGGGTTTGTCCACAGAGTGAAGAACTTTATCAGGGCTTTAAACTGAATTGGAAGGTGGAGGGATATGGGGTAAAGACTGAGGAAGGCTTATGCAGGGTTAGAGGAACACACCAAGCAGGTCTAATGGGCCCAGTAATAAAAATAGACTAAGGAAAACAAGCAACAAATCTGACAGTCTTAGGTGTCTATGTATGAATGCCAGAAGTATGAGGAACAAACATGAAAAACTGGAAATGGGCATGAACAAAGAAACAAACCAGAAAGTTCATGGGAAATTGCCGGTCCATTGATTCGGTTGGTTCAGCTTCATTCATAATGGACTGGAACCATGAATTTTTTTAAAGCATTTCCACAAACTTCCTGGTTCATTCTCCATGATGTCACAGCCTGCCCCTGCCCTCTGTCACTTCCCTACCTTTTGCTGCTCCCTCCACTGCTGCCACCATCTTGAGAGGCAAGCCAACCAGCTGACCAGGAGCTAGCCAGGCTGCATCTATCTATCTATCTATCTATCTATCTATCTATCTATCTATCTATCTATCTATCTATCTATCTATCTATCTATCTATCTATCTATCTATCTATCTATCTATCTATTAGAGATGGGCACGACTTAGCAGTATTCCCGTTTCCGTTTCCGTTACTCGTTTCCGTTACTCTACAGAAACGGTAACGGGAATTACTCCGCCAGACTTCGAGCTCGAACCGACGAACGAACAATTTTGGTCTGATTTGTCGTGCTCGTTACTTGCATCGCGGCGATCGCGCAATGCCAAGCGGCACAGAAAAAAAGTTTTTAAAAGTTAAAAAAAACCCGATTCCCGGCCCTAAAAGTAGGCGAAAACTGTCTGAGGGCACCTACCAGGCCAGAAGGGTGTTTTATTTGGGGGGGGGTTTCCCCACCCCCCTCTCCTTGGCTATTGCTCCTGCTGCGCTGCTGGTACCAGGCTGGGAGGGCGCATCCATTTGCCATGCAGTGCGGGGGATCCAAAATGGTGACCGCAATAGTTTTTTTTAAAATCGTTGCCCAAAACCCCACCAAAGCACCACAGAAACATGCGAAAATTAGCTATTTTAAATGCTTGAATTTTTACAGTAGCAGCAGTGGGTTTTTCTTGCAAAAAAAAGTCTCCATTGATTTTATTTTATTTTATTTTATTTTATTTTATTTTATTTTATTTTATTACACCTGCGCATTCGCAATGATGGGCTCACCCATGGGAGTGGACCATACAAAGTTTTGGAGCCATTCCACCAATCGCATGGCCAGGTTTTGCTGACTGTACCAGGCTGGGAGGGCGCATCCATTTGCCATGCAGTGGGGGGGATCCAAAATGGCGACCGCAATATTTTTTTTGAAATCGTTGCCCAAAACCCCACCAAAGCACCACAGAAACATGCGAAAATTAGCTATTTTAAATGCTTGAATTTTTACAGTAGCAGCAGTGGGTTTTTCTTGCAAAAAAAAGTCTCCGTTGATTTTATTTTATTTTATTTTATTTTATTTTATTTTTTTACACCTGCACATTCGCAATGATGGGCTCGCCCATGGGAGTGGACCATGCAAATTTTCCACCAATCGCATGGCCACTTGGCCAGGTTGACCACAGAGACTTCTGGGATGTGCCAATCGGGCATAAACAGCCCACTAATCGTAGCCCAAACCCGAACCCTAAGCCTAACCCATACGCCAGTACACTGTCCTTCTAAGTGGGTCAGAGAGGCACCCAGATGCACCCCAATACTCACCCTAACCTCACCCGTAACTAGCCTAACCCTAGCCCTTGCGCTAACTTGTCTTAACTCTAAGCCAGATCTACTTGCATTGCACTACATGCAAGTACGTGAGACACAGCGGGTGCAAAGAGTCTGCCAGTCCGTCACTTGTGGCTCTGGCTGACTCCTGCAGCTCCCTCCAGGAGCCCGCTACCCCCCCAAACCAGTACTAACGACAATGAAAAAATGAAAAAACGAACCGACTAATTTTTGCGAAATTTCACGAAAAACAGAAACGAGCCGAAACGGACTGCCTCCGACACACGACAACTCGAAAACGTCATTTTCCTGAGTCGTGCCCATCTCTACTATCTATTAAGACAGCTACTGGGCTGTCTTAGAAAAAAACACGGCATTTCATGGTTTGTACAGGAAAAGTTTGGAAGTCCATCATTTGTGGTTCATAGATTTCAACAAACTTTGAACCAAGAAACTGCCATTTTGCTGGTTCATGCCCATCTCTATGCAGGAAGTTAAATGCAATTAGAGAGGGGTAACTAAAACTTAGTGGGCTTACTGGAATACAACAATTGGAGGATATAAATTGTTCAAAGGAACAGAAAATATAAAGGGAGTTTGATATAAAGAATATAAAAGGACTATATGTCAACAATATATATTTCTGAACATAAATAAAGGAGGATGAGCTTATTTGTCTCCTTGTAAAAAACTGGGTAAATAAAACTGGGGAGAAAAAAAAGGAATGTGACATTTGGATTTACTGCTGACCTTCTAGTCAAAGAGAAGATGTAGATGAATCCTTTGAAAAACAAATAGTAAGAATTCCAAAGAGACAATATTGCAATAAGAGTTTTCAATTCTCTTGGTTTCTGTTGCTAGGTAAATTCTGCTCAATATGGCCCTTGCAAGAAATTCCTGGCTAGTGTTGCTGATAATTTGCCCCTACAAAAAGTGTCTTGGTTCAGCAATGCTTTGACCTAGAAAGATCTTGGCATTGTTATGGATCACAGGCTGAATTGGAGCTAATAATGTAATATGACTGCAAAAAAAGACAAATGCTATTTTAAGCTGCATTAACAGTCTAAATCCATGTACTACTAGTTCCTCTCTGTTCAATACTAGTTAGGCCTCTGTGATTACCTTCACCAACCATTGTTCATGTCAGGTCTCCTTCACCTATGTTTGCCTCCACTTGCCAGAAGATGAAATGGTGCCCACAAAACACAGAAACCACTGAAATACTGTCCTGCTGCTGCATAAGCACTATCTGCAGTTGAGTGTTTTTTCCACATTCCTCAGTGGGACAGATAAGCCCTACCACACTTAGGTTTTGAATTGACTTTTGCTTAAAGTCAAATCACCTTAAAAATCACTTACCACATTTCCAATTGCTTTTTCCACGGAGCCCCCTTGGCCATGCCCCTTTTTGGCCACTGTGTCGGTTTTTCTTGCAACGGCCACCAGGGGTGGTGTTTTTTAAAACTGATTTCTAGACCGCTTTTTGAAGTGATTTGGCTCAAACTGAAGACACCATGCACCATTTTTTTCCAGGTTTCCCCCTCTGTATGCCTTATCCTGTGGCTGGAAAAGCCAAAAAAGAAATCCTCCTGCAGGGTAATCATTTCTGCCGACTTTTCCGGTCCTTCTATTTCCTCTTTTGGGTACAATTTTGCTTTTTCTGGCCACAGAAGTAGGCTATCAAAATCAATGTGCCACGTTGTAAGTAATCTAAAGGGAGAACTGGAAAATTAGCTTCATTACTTTGAATGGAAGAACAACAGCATGACGTTATCCTAAAAAAAAAATTCCAAAATTGAACCAGATAATGGTAAAATGTTGGATGAAATTGGAACAAAAAGCGATTTAGGAAAGTGCGGACAGGGAAACCAGTTCTTGAGAAAATGTCCAAGTGTGGAATGCTGAATTGCTTCAGCGACCACGTGACCAGGGGAGGGCAAAAGGCGATTCAAAACAAAAAGTGGTTGCTGTTTGAAGTCCGGTAGCGGCCAAGATAGAAGCACAGTGGCAGGCAACAGAAAGTTATCAAGAGTCACCTAGTCCAGTGGCTTAGGGAGCAGAAATTGGGACATTCTTATGCAACAGAATCAGACCAATTTAATTGTTCTAAATTTTCCTCAATAAATCCTCATCTGGTAGGCCATTAAGAAATGAAGGAATTCTGAATGAACTATAAGCCCACTCACAAGTCTGATCCTTTTCAAGGTTCTCAGATCAAGGATTGGCCAATAATATAAGTTAAATTAGAGATGGGTTCAAATTACTGTTTCAAATCACATTCAAACACTCATGCCATTGGAATTGCATGAGAAGAGAACAGAGAAATGCCAGCTGCTTCTGCCTTTCCTCATGCCCAGCCAGACCCAGAGGTACTTGAGTGTAGGGTGCATGTATCTTCAATGGTGACCATGCAGTATTTGTGTACATCTCCCACTTTATGTACAACTTGAGACACAGGGGGATTACAACAGGATTTCTGCTCAAGATCTTTACTGTTCCATCTTTGGAGGCAGAAGCAACAGAGCTGAATAACAGAGACATGAGGGATTTTTATTTATTTATTTATTTATTTATTTATTTATTTATTTATTTATTTATTTTTGCATCTCCTTGCACAAGGTCCTACTTGTAGATGAGATCTGTCATGGGTCCTTCCTCGCAAGAGCAGATTCTAGCCAAAATGTGTAAGTAATTAGGTAAAAGCAGTATAGTTACTTATAACAGTTACTGATTGGTAACATAATAAAACTACTTATTAAGTTAATTTTTCAGCATAAGCAGTAACACTTAAGTTGGAGCAAATATCACATTGCTTACTTTTTGATATTTTTTAGATTTTATGTCACTCTAGATTTGTTTATCCCAAATTCAGTAACAGCTTTAGTCCACAATTAAAAACACACACACCAAAAAAGGGTGCTCTTTTAAGCACTACTGGGAACCAAAGACATAGCATCTGGTCTTTATTGTGTTCTCAGTTGATCTCCATGAATGAGATACGAAGATTACCCACAAATCTCACAGCATAAGGTAAAGTATTTCTTGCAGTTAATGACCTGCTGGAGAGATCTGAAATCAGAAGCTGTGTGATGTCAGAGCTCTTGAGCCAATAATAGCAATGTGTGACACCTGATTTGCTGTCACTGGTGCAACAGTTGCAAAGGCTCGCTGTAATGTCACTGAGCTGAAACAATCAACTGAAAAACAGGCAGGAAGGTTTTGTTACTTTTAAGAACTTGCTTCGAAACAAGAAGATAGTAGAATCCCTCAAAGGCCACTTCAATATAATATAGGGTTAATTTTTGTCATTCCTTCCTTCCTTCCTCAATCAATAAAATATAACTACAGTGTATTATATTATATTCAGGAAGGGATACATTTACAAAGCATTATGGCATTACTGCAATATTTTAGTGATTTTAATAGATGTGAGGTATAGTCTCTCTCAAAGGTGGAGGAGGAATATCCCACGTTCTTCTTACAACAACACTTAAGTTGTTCTTCATCTTGCTGTCTAATACTATGTTGTGATTCCTCAAGTAACAACAAGGTGGACAGGAGGAGAGTGTGTTTTGTAGCACAACTGACAACAGCATCCAGAGAATGTATTTTAAAAGTCATTTTAGCAATTTTGGAGAAATGGGAAATTGTGAAATATCTTGGTAGCTAGCTATACTGGCCATGACTAAATACTTCTAAAGTTACTTCTCTGCTGTATGAATCAACAGTATACATGCCAATTTGTATTATTTATGCCCACCAACAGAAGGTCATTTATGCAGTCCTCGGTAGTGAATTGCTGCAAGTCAAGAAGTCAATTGCTGCAAGTCAAGAAGATATTTGTTGTTACCAACCAAATTTTATATCTTAGCTTGCCTCAGAAAGGCAGCAATGAAGGAATTAGCAAATATTATCAAGTATAAGGATGTGGCATTGGAGACCAAGATTAAGTTCACCCATGCTCTTGTATTTTTGATAACCATGTATGGGTATGAAAAATGGACAGTAAAGAAAACCAACAAGGGAAAGCAATTCTTTCCTTTATTCATTTTGCATTATGGTGCTGGAGGAGAGGTTTGTAGATATCCTAGTATGTCAGAAAGAAAAACCTGTAGATTAAATGATGAGGCTTTCCTTCTTTGGGCACATAATGAGAATGCAAAATAAAGGATAATAATGCTGGGGAAAGTTGAAGGCAACAGGAAAATGAAATATGAGATGAGAATTAGGAAGAACCTCATGAGAATTAGAGCTGTTTGGCAGTGGAATATGCTGCCACAAAGGGTGGTAGAGTCTCCTTTTTTGGAGGGTTTTAAGCAGAAGCTGGATGGCCATCTGTCAGAAATATTGTGATGGGGTTCCTGCATGGCAGGGGGTTGGACTAGATGGCCCTTGAGGTCTCTTCCAACTCTATGATTCCATGATTCTATGATTCTATGATCACATAAAGCAGTGGTATCCAAACTTCAGCCCTCCAGATGCTTTGGACCACTACTCCCACAGTCCTCTGTCATTAGCAATATAGGCTTGGAACTCTGGGAGTTGTGGTCCCAAACATCTGGAGGGCTGAAATTTGGACACCCCTGACCTAAAGAAACCCCCAGGATTGAGTTTATAGGAGCTGAGCAGGGCTGTTGAAGACAGGAGGACATGATATGGGTTGTTCATTCACAGGGTCATAGGTGATGTGATGGCAGAATAAAGAAATTCTGCAAACGCAAATGCCTATACGAACCTCTTGTGGTAATTTGTCATCAACATTTATGCTTATTGCATTATACTAGAGTAAGAAAACAATAGGAGTTTGGCCACAGTGCTTGTGAATGATGGCTGTATTCGCATTTGTGTTTATGGAGTCTCAGCTGTGGCTGCACCCATGGCCAGGACTCTTTGCAGTCCCAACCTGCATCAGCAGCGTGAAATGGTACCCACACGAGCTGGGAATTCCGACATCTCTGAGCTTTCCAATAGCCTCAATGTTACCCCCTTGCCCTCTTTTCCAAAACTCTGCAGGCAGGGAAGAAATCCGCGGCACATCTGGTGGAGTTTCATTTTTGACACATGACCGTATAGCAAAGGATCGCTCTGGGTGATAGCCTTCGGACTTTCATTATTAATTATTTCCTTCCTAAGTCATAGGTTGGTCGGGTTTTACTGTGCTTTGTCTTTCAGGTCTCTGCAGCAAGGAGCGACTCCAGGTGGTCATCTGTGGCCACAGCTGTGTGTCCTGGGTGGCCACATATGCACAGCGCTCAGTTTGGAGTCAGTCCCTGGGACTGGGCAAGCATGCACTGCAGATCTGGTTTCCCAGTGTGCTTGTGAAGTACGTTTGGATGTCTTGCTGCTCCATCTGGGCAACAATGACTAGTCACAGGTGCCGGGCAAGTCTTTAATGCTCAAAGTTATGGCTCTTGGGGAAGTTTAAGCAGTGAAGCCTGGGCACTCAGGTGGCATAGCCACACAACTGTACCTCACTTGGTCTTGCATGGAGCCAGAGTGTCTTGCTGGCCATCTGGGTGGCAAAGACTTGACACAGGTGCCGGACAAGTCTTTGATCCTCTAACTCATTGCTGACTTGAGGAAGTGTAAGCAGCAATGCCCAGGCACTCAGGTGGCATGGTCCACAATAATCCCTCTTTTGGTCTGGCTTGGAGCCAGGGAGCTTCAACATACTGAGTGTTCTGTAGGTGTGTTAACAGTGAAGGAAGTTTTCTATGGCTGCCTTGGGGGATCTAGTCTCCCTCAGTTGGAAAATGTGCAGAATAAGAAAATTAGCACCTTTTCAGGAGGAACTCACCAGCTTGAGTTTGGCCTTGAGATCAAGATGGTCAAGGCCATAGCCTTACTTGCACTACAGCAGGACACTTCAATTTATCTGAGGTATTCAATAAACTTGTGGCCCATGTAAAACTATATTCATTTGTGTTGACTAATTATTTCGGGTCTGGGGCTGCAATGGCAGGTGAAGCAATGAGGGGGAACTAGAGCCAAGGAGAAGGAAAGCATACACGCCATCAATTGATTTGCCAGATTAGATGTATTGGCAAGCCTTCAGTCAACCTCTTGTTCATCCATCTATCCTTTTGACTTTAACAATCCTTTGGGTAAGCACTGACTTTCTTGGCCCATGAGTGTCGGTTCATGG
The DNA here is from genome assembly GCA_037367245.1 of Phrynocephalus guinanensis. Classification (NCBI taxonomy): domain Eukaryota; kingdom Metazoa; phylum Chordata; class Lepidosauria; order Squamata; family Agamidae; genus Phrynocephalus; species Phrynocephalus guinanensis. Next base: position 97,209,611 of record CM074735.1, on the reverse strand, counting down.
TAATGACAATCTGCAAAACTACAGGGCTACAGCATCTATTCTGATTTTACTCAAATTCATCATGGGAGATTAGCTATGACAGTTTATTCAGTGACTAAATCTTGATACTTTTCAGTCTTAATTCATAACATAACTGTATGCCGTTGCCCTGTGTTTATATTTCCCATCCATTTCTCACATTTCCAAAGCAGATTGATATGCGATCCCAGCAGTTTAGCTTCCATAATTGGCATTTTTCGAGGACCAAAAGGAAACAAATTCCTTTTCCCCCATACTTATTTAATTTCTGAGAAACAACAAGTAACATAGTTAATCCACTGTTTGATCTTGGTTCCTTCTGCTGAGTGTTCATTTCTCTTTTAATCTTGTAGTTTCTTTTTAATCTTCATTCATTGTCTCTGCCATTGCTAGAAAACTTACTTATCCTTTAAATATCAAGTGGAAATTACAGTGTGTGAATGGTATAGCTCAAGCCTTATTGTCCATTTCCAAATATAAAGCTGATTTTTTGGATGTCTGTGCATGAAGGGGATGCAGTCTGAATTTAAATGAAACTCCCACCCAAACTTGAAATATTTACACCAACACAGTTTCTTGCAAATTATTATTGATCAGGAGCTGGCAGAGCAAATCAACATTCTAGAAGACCATTCTAAAAATCAAGGCAGCCCAAACACTAAATTATTACTTTTAATCTAAAATTTGGCACTCATGTAGCAGTCTGCTCTTGCTCTGTGCAATCTGGGGATTGCAATAGGCAATTTAGAAATAGGCAAAACTAGCAGCCTATAGAAGGTTGTATTTGTGGCAATCCTATTAAGAATCTACAAGTGAATAAAGATGCTATGTCAGTCCTCCTCGGATTTGTTTACATAATGAAATGTCCTTGCATTTATCACAATAGCATGCAAAAAGGACCCCAGGGGTAACCCTGAAATTTTGACACAGGAATCTAGGAAATGACTGTAAAATAGGAAAATTTGCTCAGCTCTACTAGACTGCTATAGGACACTTTGAAATTAACAAATTCAATGATAAACTGACTTGTGAAATTAAAATTAGGAAAGGTCTGAGTAAGTCTAATGACTTTAATGGAATATATGGGATACGTATTTCAAAATGGTAAAGGGTATACACCCAGAGAAGACTCAATGTATTTCTGGAGGGAAATGGGCTGGTCAATATCATGAGAGTTGTAATTTTGTTAAAGTCCCAAGGGGGGTGGGTTGCACGGGGTTTATGTCTGTTATATTTGTTATATTTTTTGTTATATTGGTGTGTGTTTTGATTAATATTTCCTTTCCTCTGTGATATTTTGTTGTTTTATCTGTTTTTGGTATTGTAGTTTTATAACATTTAATAAAAACTTTAAAAATTCAAAAAGAAAAAGAAATTAACAAATTCAAGATCTTAGTTTTTGCCATTCTTAAGGAAGCTTTTAAAATATAAACTGCATGTACAGTAAAGCAGTGAAGACTCATCTTATGACCTTGGTTCAACTGCAGGGTCAGATAGCTGGGATGAGGTGGATTCAGCCTTCCATCCTTCAGATGGAAGTAACCAGCTCACTGGGGGGTGATTGGCAGCAGAGGCGGCGGGGTGTGTGTGTCATTGTGTAGCCTGCATAATTACAACTGTAAACAACCCAGCAAGTGCTTTAAGGTTGAAGAGCAGGTATATAAGCAGAAGACTTTGCTTTCTTTTATTTGCTTACCAAGTAACCATTGATTTAGTGAGTCTACAACAGTTAAGATGAAAGATGAGATTTAAGCCCTGGAAAACAAAAAGGGAGAGCTCATAACAGAATACAGATATCTATAGATGTTGTAGCAACAGCTTGCTACATCGACGGCTATACACTCTGTTGATGCAGTAATGATTTATGAATAATTTAGATGTTCTTGATGCCCAGCTGAAATAAATCAGAAAAACATTTCCAGTGGGCATGCAGGTGGGCTCCTAATTCTGTTCTCCTTGCCCCACTACCCACATAACAGTGACCAGAGCAAAACACATGAGAAAGAGTAACTGAACACGATCCTTGTTGGAAGCTAGGTTTGCAATGGCTTTCTTCTTAGGATTTCTCCCTCCATCCTTTCCTTTTGCATTTGGTCTTTATGGGGATTTTGCATTATTTTAAAAGAAAAAAATTAAAACAAATAGTTAAAATGTAAGGCGGTGCATTTCTTCTATAAATCGTGGAGTCTGCTCATATAAGATTACAGGCTCTACTTTCATCTTTCTTTTTACAACAAACCCCTAATGACAAATGCAGGCAGTCTAAGTGATACTGATATACCCCCCAATTGGAGCATGTGAATTAGTCATCATACAATCAGTTCAGGGGTCAGCCTTAGAGAAACAGTACTTGGGTTGGCAAAGTGCTAGTTGGCTGAGGTGTTCTCCACTTCAAAGTCGCTGGGCTGGCTCCCTCAAATTCAGATCACAGGAAGAAACAGCTGGCATTGTCATTTGTGGCTGCCCAACTCATTTCCCCCCTTGCAGCCAGATAAGATTTCACTTCTTTGTAAAACAACAATTTACTTTAGAATGACTTAAGCCTGTAAAACACAATAGAAAGCAGGAATCCACATGGCCTCCTCGCTTTGCTATTATCATGCAAGTAGACATGACCTGTGACAACCTCTGGTGAGGGCAACTTAACCTTTTGCTCTTTCTCTCCAAACACTCCATGTAACCCACTTGTCACTGACAGTCAAGGATTTAATTTTCATAGAAATATCTACCAGAATTTTCCTGCAGGATATTTCTTTCCTATGTACCCCAAGACTCTAGGGATGGTTGTATTGCGCAGAGGGCCTTATAGGACCCTTCCAACTCCATCGGCCTGTTTCTATAGCTACACCTCACAGTAAAAGAAAATTTCACCCTGGAAGGTGCTTCCCAATAGTTGGCCAGCCTAGATAGAATTTCACTTATGTCACCAATGGTGTCTGAGGTCCCTCTAACAGAGGCTTTCATAAAGGGCAAGTGTTGGAATTACAAGTGCCATCACCTTGAGGAGATTATGGCGAATGCTGACTGTGGATGGTGGGATTTCTAAATGCCAGGATTGTAGCCCAAAACAGAGCAAAAAGACATTTTTATCCACAGACCTTCAGAAATGTATTACCTCAAACAATAAGATTTCAATGAAATGTGTTGGTTCTACTTTTATATGCAAACTATTATTAACATTTTATCAACATTTTAAAGTACTTTAACCTTAATTTCATATTAGAATGTTTAATCCTATTCTAAAATTTTAAAATCTGTTTTATTTTAGTTTTCTATTGTTTCTCTCTTTTTAAAGCAAAACAAAAAACAAACTGTGTTGCTTATACCACCCACAGCACTGGGGCAGTTTATAATTTAGTTATGCTGGTTAAACATTGTCCCCTATTCCCCCAGCTAGCTGGGTATTCAATTATTGATCTCATAGGACTGAAAGTTCAGCCAGTTACCTGAGCCTGGGATCAAACTCAGGTTGTGGGTTGAGTCTTCACTGTAATATTGCAGTTTAACTGCTGTCCCCCAAAGTCCCTCAACATTGTTTTTGAACAATTTGTGAACTGCCTTGAGACCCAGTTTTTGAGAAAAGAAGACATATCAACCAACCAACCAACCAACCCATCAGTCAGTCAAGGGCAGATTCTGCCCAAGGGCTTCCCATAAACATCACAGCTACAGAGCTAAAGGCAGATTTTGAACCCACATCCAGATATATTGTAGCTAGAGATGGGCACGACTTAGCGGTATTTCCGTTTCCGTTTCCGTTACTCGGTTCCGTTACTCTACGGAAACGGTAACGGGAATTACTCCCCCAGACTTCGAGCTCGAACCGACGAACGAACAATTTTGGTCTGATTTGTCGTGCTCGTTCCTTGCATCGCGAGATCGCGCGATGCCACACGCGGCACAGAAAAAAAGTTTTTAAAAGTTAAAAAAACCCGGTTCCCGGCCAAAAAGCAGGCGGGAAAATGCCTGCCGTGCCTCAGGGCACCTACCAGAGGGGTTGTTTCTGGAGGTCCCCGGCCTCCCCCCTCATCCCCCGTCCTCGGCTGCTCTGGTGGGACTCGCCGCAGGCTCGCAGCCAGCAAAAAGCCCAGTCTCGCCGCCGGCCGCCGCAATTAAAGCGCAAGCAAGCGGCACGGACGGCACAGGAAAAAACTTTTAAACTCTCCCCCCACCCATTCCCGGGCCAAACAAGCAGGCGGAAAAATGCCTGCTTGACTAAGGGCGCAGGGCACCTACCGGAGGGGTGGTTTCTGGAGGGGGGGTCCCGCCTCCCCCCTGTCCTGGGCAGCCGGACTCGCGAGTCGCCATCGCCATGCCATGCGGTGCGGGCGGGGGATCCAAAATGGGGCGGCAAACGCAATATTGTTTTTGAAATCGTGGTCCAAAAACACACAAGCACAACAGAAACACGTGAAAATTTATAAACTGCCAGATTTTTCACAGTAGCAGTGGGTTTTTTCTTGCAACAAAATGTCTCTCCTCTCCTCCTCTGTCCTCCATTGATTTTATTTTATTTATTTTTTTTTACACCTGCGCAATGATGGGCTGGCCGAGTGGCCAGCCATGTGGGAGTGGACAACCATGCAAATTTTTGGAGCCATCCCACCAGTCGCATGGCCACTTGGCCATGGAGACTTCTGGGATGTGCCAAAAAGCCCCCTAAAACCTGCCCTAGCCCTAACCCTAACCCTTGACTCCGTACCCATACGTCACAGACTGTCTTCTTAGTGGGTCAGAGAGGCACCCAGAGGTGCAACCCACTAGCCCACCGTAACCTTACCCGTCACTAGCCTAACCCTAGCTCTTGCACTAAGCCACCTTAAAGCCAGATCTACTTGCTTGCATTGCACTACACGCAGCAAGTACAATTCCCTTCTGTGTGAGACATGGTGGTGCCAGAGCCTTGTGAAGGGCGGGCATGACGCTATCACTCTCACACTGGTCTCACTGTCTGCACATTATGTTATGCAATATCCATATGGCTATTGCATAGCATTTTGCAGCAGCAGCAGGTGAGGAAGGGAGACCCCCATGTAGAGGGGTCTCTTGGAGCCTGCTTCCCCTTCCTAGTGGGTGAGGAGCCCACTTTCCCTTTATAGCGGGCCAGAGGAGGCACCCACCCCACAGAGGTGCCTCCAGGAGCCCACTTTCCCTTTATAGCGGGCCAGAGGAGGCACCCACCCCACAGAGGTGCCTCCAGGAGCCCGCTCCCCCCCAAAAAAACCAGTACTAACGACAACGAAAAAACGAAAAAACGAACCGACTAATTTTTGTGAATTTTCGCGAAAACCGGAAACGACCCGAAATGGGACTGGCCCGACTAACGACAACTCGAAATTTTTTTTTTTCAAGTCGTGCCCATCTCTAATTGTAGCCACTGGACTCCTGTTGGGCATCATCATGCCAAGAGAAAAGCAACAGCCATCACATCTGGAACACATGTGTAAAACTGCCTTAAGTGAAGCTGAATGCATGCAGAATTTCACAGAAACTGGTTATGCTGTTAAAATACATACACATCAGCCCCATACATACTTGCTCACAGATTAAATGCCATTCATTTCCAATTAATTCATTTACATATAAATGCACTAGGAAATTTTAAGATTCTAAAGCAGCCTCTCCCAACCAAAATCAGGATTTATATTATTAAGTATAATACTAAGACTAAAATGTTCAAATGAACGGAGTTAACTGCATCCACTTATATTTAACAAAAGCTGCTCCTCCCTGCTGTTGGAGCAGCTTTAGGAAAAGGTATTTTGTGTGGATACAATTAAGCTTACTCCAAGTTCTGTTTTTAAAATAAAACTCCCAGAATTTCCCAGAATCTGGCATTGATAGCAGTGTGATTGTTCTGTTTGTACACTGAAATGAAAGTTTTCCAAATTCTGTGACAAATGAAAAAGGGACCAAGGAAGAGTTGATTTACTTCTTTTGCCCTTCTCCAACTTTCCACTCAAAATAACCCTGCTAAAATCCTGCTTTTTAGAAATTGACTTTGATACACATGCTGAAATGTACTTGACTTCCCTGGTGGCCATTTTCTATTTAAAAATTCTGTTTCATAGCTGCTTCCACTTCTCTTCCAACAAACTTCAAAATGAGTGTTTGCAACTTTGGGATTCCAAATGAACACCTGGGGTCGAAAAACAGGAGCAATGGAAATATTTAAGGGTCCGCCACCTCTCCATTAAAAATGCCCCAGTCTCCCAAAGAAGAGTTTGATTTTTAAAACATTGCTATTGGTATGTATAGCTGAGGCAGCTATGCGTAGTCCAGGCGACATGAAAGCTCAAAGGATCAGCCTGCCCACTGGCATTGGGGTGAAGGGAGAGACAGAATGTTGATTGTTCCATTGAGAACTGTTCCAATCATTCATACTATCTTTATGACTTTGCAGAACACTGGGATCTGTCATCCCAACAGCTTTGAGGGAAACTTCTGGGCAATGGGTCCATCAAGTAAAAAGGCAAAGAAATTCCTCCCCTTTTAATGGAACTACTTCAGCTGAACTCATCCTCTTCCAAGCAAAAACAGTTATTTGTGTGAGAAAGACACTGGAAATCTGCCTCACTGTAATGAGGGTTATTTATGCTGGCCACTTAAGTCTGGACCAGTGCCTATCTTGAGCAATGCATTGTTATCAGCTGGCTGAGACCCACTAAGACGGTCATAGCATTCCTTGCTAAAAGAGGAAACAGCAAGGGACTGTTCCAGCTTCCCACCAGGTCAACAGGGAAGGGGAAAAGGGGGAGTCAGAGAGAGAGAGAGAGAGAAACAACTCATTGGCATGAAAGGGATCAGATCTAAGGTCTTTGCATATCTATCTGCATTGGTTTTGCTTTTAAGTGAAAACTTTGATTTCTCTAGACAAAAGCAGCTGGAAGATGAACAGCACAGCTTTGGCGTCTCTCATCTCTCAGTGTGTTCAGAAGATTCTGGAAGAAAACCTGAATGCAGGAAAAAATGTGACAAAGGAGAAAACACCAAAATACAAACCATATGACAACGCCTATTTTTTCATTCTCTTTGTCATGTTGTTTTACTCTTTCCTGGCGTTGACTGTCTTTTTTGGTTATGTTCGCTCCAAGAAAGCCATTTCAAAGAAAGATCCTTACCAGGAGTTCATTGAGGATAAGGATCGAAGCAAGAAGTGGAACACGAGCCGGCCAGTGGTGGTGAAATTTGACTTTGAAGAGGAGAGCATTCTTTGAAGTATTTAAAACCAAAATGCTTTGCAAACTGTACTGGACTGTCTGTGTCGTCTACATGTCAAAGGAAGGTCTGCACACATCTCCTTCAATGACGTCCAATGCAATAAGTAAAACCACTGGCTAGAAGTAGGTAATGGAAAGAAAAGAGAAATTTCTTCAGCGATGAGGATTCGTTTGTTTTGTGGAATGCCATTTTAAAAAGAGATAATGGACCCTGCACTCATTTATTTTGCTTTATTGTGGAAAAAAAACCTTGACATTTTTTGCACAGCTTGTAACTGCAGTTGGGGGGGGAACTATTCCCCTCATCCATCTGTATATTCTGGAATGATGTTTATTATATCCAGAAAAGGAGACATGAAATGGATTTGGGTACAAATGCCGTGATGCATACATACTGTAGGAAAGATGTAAGATCTTCCAATGGAGTTTCAAGAGTGAGTTGCAGTTCTCTGAGCATGCCACCTGATCTGCATCTGATTACTAAAATACTTTGGAATGCCCCTTTTTATTAAACATATAGTCAGCCCCTCTGTTATCTTCGTATTTTTGAGCAAACAGTTGGGTAAAAATGTCTAAGCACTGCCTGCAAAATGTAGTGTGTATATGTATGTGTGTGGGGGAACTTTGATGGAAACAAACAGCTGTGCATTCATGTATTTTCTTCTCCAGGCTTAATCTAGTGGTCAATATTTCTGGTTGTATTTCAGGTGGGAAATGTTAGTCTACAGTTGAATCACCCCAAATGTTGTTTAACGTGTTGGAAATCCAACACAGTTTCCTTTTAAAATTATTATACATATTATTAAATATAATTTGATTTACTTATTCAGATTGGCCATCTTTGTTGTAAACATGTTGCTGATTAGCCTGCCAAAGAATCTATAGAATACACAGATCTGCACAATTATTGCATTGTTTTGTGCTGTGAAAACAAGAGTTAATAGGCAGTCATTTCCAGAAATCCATTTCTGTTCTTTGTTTGGAATTCAGAGTGAATGTAAGCCATGTTACCCCCCCCCCCAAAAAAAACCTCTTCATCCCCATCTCAAGGGGGGGGGTGCAATCCTTTTAAAATGTGTTTATTTGAGCTATTGAGCTGAGGTTCCCTACAGTTCAGGCACAGATCACAGTTCAGGAATACAAATGGATTTTCAATAAAGTACAATGTTGGGTTTTGTTTTTTGTTTCTTTGTGGTTGTAGAATACACAACTAGTTTTTTTCTCAAGTGAAAGTATATATAGGTATTAGCTATTATTTCTCCCCCCATGCCACCACCCTAATTTTTTATTTTCTTTGACAAACTGCTGTGACTATAAATGGGCTGTAAATGAGTAAAACAACATTAGTCATATTTCAGTCCTGCTGAAATCAATTTCAATTTCATTTCATTCCTAATTTTTGCTATATTCTGATCAGAAAATCGTTGCTATTGAAGCTAGTTGGACAGATATAAATAGAGTATATTTTGAAGAGAATGTGTTCAGAATCTGGTTCTCAGAAAATAACAGCTTGATAATTATGGTAAACAATACATTATCTTTACTCGTAATCTTTTTCTTCCTAGTTCAACTAGATGACTAGTTTACATAATACTGTTTCCAATTTTTATTTATTAGCAAAGACAAGGATTTGAGTAGATATGAGGTAAAATGAAAGATAATATTTATAACTTTGAAATATAGTCCTGAGAGCATAATATGCATGGATGTTCAGAGACTGTTATCAGCAGTGTTTTGGCAACAGAACAAAAGTGGGTCTTCTTAGAAACTTATGATTTAGACCTATGGATGAGTCTCTCCATTTACAGTGGTACCTTGTATAAAGGAATTAATTCATTCCAAATGAAATTATGTTAAACAAATTTTTCCTTTATACAAATTTCCCATAGGAATGCTTTGAAAACAGAGTAATCCCTAATCACCACCATTTTATGTTGTACAGATTTGCCCCATAGGCAATTCTGTTAAGCAAATTTCCCCGATCACTGGCATTTTTTATGTTGTACAGATTTTGTTATAGAAGCCATTTGTTATACGAGGGTCCACTGTATTTGAATTTATGCATTCCTTCCCATCGACTATCACTATCTCAAAGCACAGTCCACACATCCATTAAGGATGTGGCTTAGTGGTTAAGTTTTGGCTTAGAAATTCAGAAGTCCAGATTCAAGTTCTCCTCAAGACATGAACCTCACTGAGTGACCCTTAGTCACTCTCTCTAGACTTGTTCAGACTTCAGAATGAAAGCAGGCAGGTATCTCCTGATGCTGCAGACAAGGCCTGCAAATGAATCAGGTCTGATTGCAGAAATGTGTAAGCATATTCAATGGAACACACATACTCATCCTGAAGCAAATGCCTGCAGGACATTCAGGTGAAATAGCCCCTTTCCCCAGTGTTCTTTAATTCCTACACATTTTGGGGTTTAGTGCCTGAATTGTATTTCTCTGTTCTCTCATTATTTGACAGGACTTCTCTGGAGGGTCGCTATCAAGGTAACTATCTTCCTTCCTCCCTTCCTTCCTTCCTTCCATCCAATTATTTTAGAGGTAGTATTTGAATGAGTTTTTCTATTGTTAATGTACAGTCTGGCTCACAATTGTGCTTCACAACTGAATAAAACAAAAAGGTCTCTCTTTGAGCTTGGCCAAAGATTTCTTCTGACTTGCATATGATTCACGCACACAAAGCAGTTATGTTAAATTAGAAAAATTCCCATGTGCCAGTGGGAATAGAAAAAAAAATCTTGGGTTACTCCCCAAAGGGTTTATCTCTATTCAGTTTACAAAGAGTGCCATTTTGAAAGAGAGCAGGTAGAAATAAGGATGGTGTTTACCTCAGGAATACAGGAAGCTGAGAGAACAGAATAACAACTTTGTGATATTTTCAATTTAATTTGACATCCATGATAAAGATTAATACTGGAAATGGATGTCTGCATTTGAAATACCTAAATGATGCTTAGTTAATCAAATTTTGTGGGATGAAATGGTAAAGTAAATGTGCTTCTCTGAAGAATAGAGTAACCAAGTGAAAAAGGAAATGGGGTTTCTGTACCTTTAACAGTTGACTAGAGCCAAGATTGTCAGCAGAAAGCCTTTAAAGTAAGCTACAGGTGCTGAAATTTCTTCCTCCACAACTGTTAAAGGCAAAGGTGCCCTGATCTCTTTTTATCTGGTTCTTCTACTCTGGAGCTTCTATTTAAAAGAGAAAGGTGAGAAACAAACTTCACCTTTATGGTAAGATGCAATGCAGTCTTCAGCAGATACAGAGAGGGCTACTTTTTGGAGTATGACTGTGTGGAGTATGTACTGTATGATACAGTACACTTTAAAAAAATCTCACATTAATTTTACTCCCATGAACCTCTATCACATTTAAGCCATCAGTAGTCAAAAGTACCCCTTGCCTTAAGATACATCATTGCTGTTTATGCTTAACCTTCATTTAGTTTTTTCCTGCCAGTTTTTGGTCCACATGAGTGTTCCTGTTCAACCCAATTTGAATTCATTTCAAGAGTAAGATTTTATAAAAACACTGCATCAAAGGCTTTACTAAAATGCAAATATGTTACATCTACCACTTTCTCTTCATGCCCTAATTTTGTAATTCAATCAAGGGATATATATATATATATTGTGGTGAGATCTGTTACTGATACTCTATTGTTACTGAAGCCAGCTGGTGCCTTGTTATAGAAATGGGGCTGTTTCTTTCTTTTCGACACTGTTTTTCTGTTTTGTTTTCTTCATAGTATAATTGTTCCCAATTCTTCATGTATGTTTTTTTCCACATTGCATGCTCTCCTCATTTAGTGATCTCAAAATAAGAAGTCATGGCAAAATTAGTCAGGGAAGTATGTAAACACTGAAAGAAATACACAGTTTCCTACACAATGTTTTATGTGATCTAGACACAATATCACCAATTCCAACTGGTAATTCATTAGAGCAAACACAAGTCCTACATTTCTCAAACAATATTAATTTGCAAATTACTTCAGAAATGCAATGCACCTCATGTCCCTCTTTAAGACATCACTAACACAACAGCTGTGACAGCTATTTAGCCCCCCATGCATTCAAGCCCTTATAAATGCTGAGCACCTGAAAGATAGTTGTGTTGTGCAGGTTTGCTTTGTGACCTGAGGAAAAGGAGTTTTTGCTTCTCTTTCTTGAAGTTTCATATGCCATAGACAGGAGATAAAGGTTAAAATTATCTTAATACACATAAATAAAACAAGGGATAAAATAAGGTACAGTCACCCCCCGCCATTTCGCGGTTCAGGTACTGCAGTCCTACTACATCGCGGGATCGCAGAACCTGCACCTGGGGGCCATGTGGGGGCGGGGCGGGGGGGACGATCGTGTAGCTCTGTGCCACCCTTCTGCGAAGCCTCGGGCCATGTGTGGGGGCGGTGGGGGTGATCAGGTCGCTCCGCGCCACCCTGCGCTTTGTGAGAAGCCTCGGGGCTGCAGGGGGGTGACATGGGGCAATCTGGTCGCTCCACGCCACCCCTGCCCTCCTCTGAGAAGCCTCGGGGCCATGTGGGGGCGGCGGGGTGCGATCAGGTCTCTCCGTGCTGCCCCTGTGCTCCTCTGAGAAGCCTCAGGGCCACATGGGGGGCGGTGGGGGGGTGATTGGGTCGCTCCGCGCCACCCCTCCACACTCCCCTGAGCAGCCTCGGGCAGTGCAGCCGGGTGGCGGCAGGAGGTAAGATCCCGCAACACCGCCTGCGCGTGCCACCCCAAGACTTCTAGGACAGGTGCATGATGCCCCCCCGCTCCCAGGCCCCACCCCACCTGCTTCCGCATATCATAGATTTTCATGCATTGTGGGTGGGGTGGGCCCCTAACCCCCGCGATTGGCAGGGGGTTACTTGCATAATGAAAACAACTCTCTCTCTCTCTCTCTCTCTCTCTCTCTCTCTCTCTCACACACACACACACACACACACACACACACACACACACACACACACACACACACACACACACACACAAGAAGAGAGAGAGAGAGAGAGAAACAGAGACAGAGACACACAGAGAGAAAAGGAAGTTGGGGACCTGTGTAGCTATCAAGAAAACCAAATACAAAAGTGGTGCAGGTAGTAGTTTTTAGGCTACTATAACATTAAGAAAAATGTTGCTAATATTTTGAGGGTGAGATCCTTTTCCTCAGAGCTGTACCAATAGATTAAAACATGAAAAAACATGGATTTGCCAGGAGTTATTTCTTAGATGTAATGTCATTGGCAAGATGGAAAAAAATGCCAAGTAGTTTCGTAGTTGAGGCTCAGAGCTTAGATGTTCTTAGGCTGCATCCGAAATGAAGGGAGGTGTTTTATTTTCCCAGTCTTTCCAAAGACATGTGGCCCCTTCCTTGCCAGCGAAGAGGGATGGAGTTTAGTGTAGAAGACCTATGCATCTCACTTGTGGATTGGGATAAAATTTAGAAATGTCCACTTGGTGTAGCCAATTGGATCAAATAAAAAGGAAAGAGATTACCCAGTGTTTGCAGTCCTGTCATGATGACCCATTTGCCTCTTCCTTGGTACGTATGGGGGGCTCATTCCTGGCATCTCAGTATTTCAAACTGAAGCAATACAGGTTGAGAGAGAGAGAGTGAGAGAGAGAGAGAGAGAGAGAGAGAGAGAGAGAGAGAGGTCAAAAGAGAGAACTTTTACACTGCAAATATCTGTGGAAGAAAAGTAAAACCCTAAACACATCCAAAGCACTTCCAAAATGTTTATTAATAATAGAGGATACAATCCCACAAAAACACCCAGAGCTAATTCATAGGGCACTTCAATTCATCCGTTCTGATAAGAAGCACCTTTAGGAAGTTCTTTTCTAACTATACTTGAAAAGGTTGTGGATTTAATATTTTATTCTTTATTGGCCGACACCCTGTTGCACAGCTCTGCCAGGACAACATGGACAACATCATTGGCAGTGGCTGATTGCCATGGAGTAAAAGCTCCTTTCCCCCATTTCAGGATCTGTGCAGCTTGCACACAATTCAATGCAAAAGCAACCCTTTTATCCAGTGGCAATCTACCACTGCTGGTATCACCCCCACTGTGCAGACGGACCCTGCCTAACAGGATTTGACCATCTGATTCTGTTTATATGTATGCTGCCTTCACTTAAAACTGAGACTCAAGCTGGTTTATAATATAGTGACAAATAAGAGCAGTAAAATACAATAAGCTGCAAATATTAAAACAGAATTAAACTCAATATGTTAATACATAGTTTGAAAGGGAACACTTAAAAACTTCTTAATTAAACAATATGTTACCTTTAAAAAAGACCATATTCACCTGACACCCTGTTGTTAGGGGCCTGTTAATACTGTAATGAAAAGCCCACATAAATAAAAATATATTTGTAGACTACAGCGATGACTACATTGACAAATAATATGGGATACGCTCTGGGTTTGGTATAGTTAAATTCATATTTTGTTTGATAAATGATGTATGAGTTGAATCAAATCAGGCTGGAGTCTTCCCTTAGCCATATTGTTTTCCTCTGCTACTGGGGTTTATTTATTTATCATTTGAGTGCATTTGCATTTTCAGAAGTGTGATATCTTGAGCTGATGCAGCTTCAAGGCCAAATGGGCAAGCACAAGCTAATTCTCCCTGTTTCTTTATTCAGGATTGGGAAGACAAGGGAAAATGCCACTTCAAGGATGTGTCACTTCCCCTCTAGCAAGCACTCCTTAATTCCAAACCATTTTAAAAAAGGCGTTTTAGAGCAACTGTTATGGCACCAAGGTAGCCAAAAACCAAAGGATTCAGCAGAGAAAGGTGAGCAAAATTGTTAATAAGTTAAAATAGGTCTTTGAACTGCTGTTAATTCAGTGGTTCTCAACCTTCCATGCCACAACGCTTTAATACAGTTCCTCATGTTTTGTTGACCCCTTGCCCTGCTTGGAAGAGGCTACAAGCTCCCTTTGGCAGGCCACTGTCCCAGGTACCATAGATAACTTCCCTGTACAGGCAATCTCAGCCAATTGCAGCCTCTGGTGCCATTGTCTGACATCCCCTCCACCAACCTATCAAGCTGTAACTCACTCTTCTCCTCCTTCCTCCTCTTCCTCCTGCTCCTGCTCCTCCTCCTCCAGACTGAAGCTGTTTGTGCCTTTACTTGCTCATGGCGACCCCTGTGAAATGGTTGTTCGACCCCAAAAGATGTCCCAATTAACTGTGTTAATTGTTCACTCCTGTTAATTGTTGGCCATTAGAGGTGGGCACAAAACAGAGAACCAATGGTTTGGATCGTTCTGTTGAATCCAAAATAGGTTCAAAATCAAATTTCAGTCAGACTAGTCCTGCTGAGTTCTGCTGGACCCCCAGAGACCCAATGAAGACTTCAGCAGGAGAGAGACCCAGGAGAAAATACTGTTTTTATTAGGCCTAATAAAAAGACAGCAGGTGGACACCAGCCAGAGACAGAGCAAAGATGTCTGATCCCGGACACAAAGAGAACCCCAATTTTTATTAGTTACCCTCTTCCCTCCCCCCGAGTAGCGCTGCCCAGGGGTGGGCAAGGGGACGGCTCTTCAGATAGTCCAATCAATGTAGTCCATGGGTTGGCCAGGGGCGGTCCTGGGCAGTCTCTGGCAGGCTGGAATCGGATGCCCGCCCAGGTGCTAATGAGTCCAGAGTGTCCTTTAATTAGGCCATCAGGATATGACAATGGAAAAGGGGAAACAGGGTATTGTCCTCAGGTCTGGGTAAACTGGGGAAATTGGAAAGTCAATAGACAGTCGGGGAAGGTCAATACAAAAAGTCAATGGGGAGCTGGAAAGTTGATGAGATCATCCGGAGGTGTCTGGACAGTCCTTTTGTGGATGCAGGGATGTGATAATGAAGAACCCCCAGGCTGTGGTATAATCCGGTAACATCTGTTGTGTATGTGCCAGGAGCTCCAGTAAACATCTGTGGTGTACGTGCCAGGAACTTTGAAGAAGATGGATTCCTTCCAGAAGATGCAGCTTGCCTCGTGGTGCTGCCATAATGTCTTCCTCCTTGTGCCATAGCCCCCTTTTGCCCCAGATTATAGATACAAAAGCCATAGGACAGAGTAGGAACATGTTTAAGCACACCCAGGGAAGAAGGAGTGGGAGGAGAAGGAAGGATAGAGAAAAGGAGAAAGAAAGAGGGAGGGAGAGGGAGAGAGAGAGAGAGAGAGAGAGAGAGAGAGAGAGAGAGAGAGAGAGAGAGAGAGAGAGAGAGAGAGAGAGAGAGAGAGAGAGAGAGAGAAGGGGGGCACCCTTTGGGTCAGGAGTCGGGGGTCTGTTTCAGGCAGGGGCAGGAGAACCAGGTCTCAGATGGTAAGGAAGTCCCTGATTCCTGAGAATGATTGCTTAGAATCATTCCTTTGCAAGCCAGTGCATGAAAGGAATAATCCATCAGCTCAGGAGGGATTTTGCCTGAACTGCGTCTCTGGCTGGGATTCCAGGGTTGAGGGAATAAAGGAAAAGGGGCAGGAAAGGGTTAATTAATACTCTAGTAAGGGACATTCCTTATTCCTTGGCTGGAACCCCATGAACTGAGAAAGTTAGCTTTCCAGGGGTTTCCGCAAGAGGGAAAACCCTATTTGATCAATTCAGGAGTGGGGGACAGTCTACTGCCATAGAGAAACATAGAAACGGAGAGAGGACTGGTCTATCCCCATAGAGATGTAAGACGGGGAGAAGGCATGAATTTCATGGAACTGTGACTCGGGTAGAGGACGGTGAGAGGAGTCGCTCCCCTCAGCTGCTCTTCCCCGAGTCTGTGGAACTGAGGGTAGGGAGGGTGAATTTGTACCACTGGCGCTGCCGGAAGGTTAGCCACCTCTCTGGAACTCGAAGCGGCTACAGTTTTTGAATTTGTCCAGGGAAGCATTATGGTTCTTTTTAGTGGGGACGGTCTACTCAGCCAATTCAATGGAATGGGGTTGCCCGTTATGCGCCACAGTCCGACCATGATTAACAAGACATTGATTGATGGCTGGGGGCGCTGATTGGTCAAAGTGTGCAGAAGGGCTTATCTGCGCCCTCCTGCTGTTTTATGGAGTCTCCACGGAAATAGACTGCCGCAGGAGACTTGATACTGTGTAAACGTACAAATTGAGTGCAAATTGGAGGGTTCCGCTTGCCGAATCTTGGCTCGCAAGGCCTCTCAGCCGGCAAAAAGTGGCGGTTTGTATTTCTCCCAATATCTCAGGAACGGTTTGGAGTTTTTGGATGGGGAAAAGAGTGTCATGCTTGTGACGGTGTGGGCCGCATTTGGGCGGTTCCGATGGGTCTTGGAACCGCTCCAATTATTTATGAAATTTGGTTTTCCATTATAACTATTCAGTTCTGTTTTGGCCCCACCCTAGGTTCAGTTTGGTCCGTACAATTTTTTAAAATAAAAATTTGTATGAACCAAGCAGAACTGGTTTGGATTACCTGGATGGCAGTGGTAGCAGCAATCCCAGCGGTGGCAGCGGCCTGGAAGGCCCTGTCTGCGGCCGCAATGGATGGTGGGAGGCCTTGCCAGGAAGCAGTAGGCCTCAATGTCACCTCCGGAGTTCCGGCAGTGGCTGTGCCGAGTGGTGTTGGACCACCCCGCCTCTACCTCTGGAGGCCCACCAGCAGCCACACAGGGCAGTGGGAGGCCTTGCCTCCAACTCTGGAAGCCCAGCAGCTGCTGCGCCGGGCAGTAGGAGGCCTCACCGCCACCTCTGGAGCCCTGGCCACAGCCATGCCAGGCCATGGTGGACCGCCCTGCCACTGCCTCCGGAGGCCCAGCAGCAGCCGCACCTGGCAGTGGGAGGCCTCACAGCTGCCTCTGGAGCCCCAGCAGGGGATGCACCGGGAAGCAGGAGGCCTCACCGCTGCCTCTGGTATCCTGGCTGTGGCCAAGCCAGGCAGCAGTGGCACGCCCTGCCACCACCTCCGGAGGTCCAGCAGCAGCCGCGCTGGGCAGTGGGAGGCCTCACCGCTGCCTCTGGAGCCCCAGCAGTGGCTGCACTGGGCAGCGGAGGACTGCCCCACCACTGCCTCCAGAGGCCCAGCAGCTCCTCACTGCCACCTTCATCCCTGACCCGGATGTCAAGTAAGAGATGCCAGAGGGGTGGGTAATGCAAAAAACAAACAGAACAAAACAGAAATTTCTGTTTCATGTTTCCTTAGAGGGGGTTGTTCATTATTCGTTTAATTGCCTAACAAAACAAATAAAAAATAACAAAATTATTTTTTTACTCATTTCATGCCCATCTCTAGTGGCCATGCCTCCTGCCAATCTGCAGAGCTACCTTAACAAGATACCAACAAATCAAATTGACAGTTTCCTCCGCTCTTTCTCTGCTGCTTCCTGTGTGGTCACAGAGAAAGAAAACTCACCTAGGCAAACCTGAATTCCTGGGTCTGACTTTGCAGAGGATCCATTCACATTTTTTTCCTGCAGTGTAATCTCACCCTTGAACTTTCTCTGTGGAAAGCATAGAGACTAACAAGGGCAGGTACAGACTGCCGTAGTGCAGGGTGTGGCTCTTTTGCCTGCATGCCCGGATGGCATCACGTGTGTGCAGTGCAGCCTATGGGCTGTTTGCAGGAGTGTTAGTTTTATAAGGCCTTGCCATGTGGTAAGAGGCCTCTTTCTGGATCTAGCCATCATCCCACCCTCCCTCTCAAATAAGAGAATGAGATCAACTGGTTGCGTAAGGACCAGATGGGAATTTTTGGCTGCCACTCAGATTGGACCAGAGTGGCAGTGAGTTTTCACCCATCCCATTCTCTCTCCCAAAATATATGTGTATTATTAGAAAGTGTTTCATTGCTAGAGTTATTAACTTAGAGCTGAAAGTAATGCTAGTGAAGAAAGTCTTCATCAAAAATTACAATACCTAGAAGCATTTAAATGTGAGGACTAGTGTAACACCCACATGTACTCTATCATGTACAGCTGGTGGTCCGAGCAAGCTCTGATAAGGACATTTATGAGAAATTCACACTATTTCGCCTTTTTGGAAAGTCTGTTTTGAGTATCAATATTTCACCCACTGCATCCTTGATTCTTTACAGATTAAAAAAGAAACAGCTGAAGGCAACCATTTTGTTTCACTTTCAAGATAAGCAAGATGAGTCTTTTCAGTTTATATGATCTTTACATGATCTCTTTTAAATCTGGGGACATTTAGGGTCACTTATTTCTGAATGGGGCAGAACAATTTTATTTTTTTAAAAATCATAGCTTGAACATCTTTTCCCCAAACATCCCCAAAACGGCCACAGAGCAGAAGCCATTAGTCTGCCACAACTCAGCCAAATTTAGTATTGATCTGAAGCCCATTTTAGATGTTTTTTGATGCCCCTAATTTTTGAATTTTGCCAGCACAAGCATTGTTGCAGCAACAGTTGTTAAAGTCATCATCTTGATAGTAAAAATGCAATACAGACAGAGTTATGGATATCATCTCCTCTTTTCTGTAGAGATAGAGTTGAAAGCAAGTCTTTCCATTTTACTGTATCAAGTCGCCTGTCACTGACATGGGCAAGAAAGAAAGAAAGAAAGAAAGAAAGAAAGAAAGAAAGAAAGAAAGAAAGAAAGAAAGAAAGTGATGATTGCTGTAGAAACCTCCATTTATAGGCTATTCTAATGTGGATCTAATGGAATTGAAATGTGCATGTTCCTGCAAATCTCTGACTAGACAGTAGGGGAGATGTCATCCGGACTGTAGCTGTACTAATGTTTTAACATGCCTTTACAGTTATGTAATCCCTCCAGGATGCCGAGTTTGCAGCATTTCTTCACTGTGCAATCACAAAAGCTTTGTAAATTGGAGAGGATGTTGTTCCTACCTAAAGATTTCGACAAATGAACTACATTTTATTATTGTGATGTGATTATTTGGTTTGATTGATTAGTTTTTATTTACTATTTTAAGTTGTGAATCTGTTGTTATATTTTGTATATGTTTGTAAACCGCCCAGAGTAGCTTTTTTGCTAGATGGTTGCGGTAAATAAATAAATAAATAAATAAATAAATCAAAAAGCTATCTTGATGACTTTTTAGAGAATAAATTCAAAACATATCAAAATACTTTGCTCCTAAGCATACTTATTCTAAAGTTAGTCTCATTTTAATCAACATTAACATTTTCTTCCAGTAAACATATTTTGATTTGAGGTGGAAGGATTATGCAGGGTAAAAACAATCCAAGGAAGCTTTATGGTTCCCTCTAATTTCACTTGCATGGTTTGTTTGTTTGTTTAATAGACAGGCATTCGGCAGTACCTCCAAACCCTTAAGAAGATCCTGTCCTAAGAAACAAGTGGGGTGGGGGAGGGAATAGCTAAAAAGATTTTCAAAAAAGGGTCAAAAACTTGAATTATTGCTGTTGATGGGAACCAAGAAATAATTCAAAGTATCTCTTTTCATAAAAAGTACTACAGTGTTTTTATTAATTTTATATAATATCTTTTTTAAACCTTGCTGTACTTTTAAGAGCAAACATTTTTGGACTTCAGTAAGACTGCATTTCAGATGCAGTGGAGTGTTTTATTATACTTTTATTTGGGTTCCACTTTCTGTAATACTTGTTAGATTACTGTGATGTGACCTACCTTAGTCAAACATCATTTGCTTAGAATAAAATATTGATATCTAATAAACTGTGCCATAGGTTTTTAATTTTTTTGCAAATTTTTCAGTGTTTAAAGGTGAGTTAAGAATAATGGATTAAAATGTAGTTAAACAAGGGTTGTAGCATGTATATTCTTAGAAAGAAACTTGATTTTCAACAGGGCTGTCATGCAGAATTAGATACTAGTTGACTTATAAATAACAATATTTCCTTTCAGGAATCCACTCATTTTAATTACACCACTCATAAAGTAATTGCCATAGTATCATGTTTTCTCTATGAAAGACAACAGAGAACAACTTTACAAGAGTCATTGCTATGTCTGTTTATTTGAGGATAACTATTTATAAATAACAATTTAATAACAAAGTGCTGAACTTTGAAATTTATCAGTCAGATGTGTTGTATTTCCAAACTTCTATACCTGTGAGAAACACACTGCAAAAGTGTTTACCTGGCTACTGACCGAATGATGCTGCAAGTATGTTCAGGAACATAAGGTTCCAATAACACAATAGCAAATTGCCCTCCCACTCGAAATAACGAGACGAGGCAGGTGTTTGGGGGTAAACTGGGCCACACTTTATTAACACAACATTCAAACAGCCAACTAAGAGGGGCCTGGCATCAGCATACTGGTTGGATCCGTGGGGTCTCCCGGGACCCCTCCAACCGGGCAGCAAAGGGCGAGTTACAACCCCCGGCCGGGGCAGTCAACCTACTACCCCTGCCAGGCCAGTTGATGATCTTACCCCTCCCTGCATGAGATGGGCTTAAACTGGGTGATACCCAGTGCAGGGAGGCATCCCCGTGTCTTCCCCAGGCACGGAGACCTCCTGATCTGCCATGCCCGGGTTATAGGATAGTTGGGGACAGATGTTCGTTGTATACTCACCGCTGCCCCCTCCGCTTCAGCCGCCCATGTGACCAATTACAACAATCCCATGAATGCCCTAACACCAGTGTGGGATAGGCGAAAAATCTCCGCTCTCCACGGCCAATCTGAGTGCGGGTCAAAAATTCCTATCCGGCCCCGCAACCGGCGACCAGTTAGACTCACACTAGTTCTTAACCAGCGGTGGGTGGGTGGGGAACGCCAAAAGGAGAAGCCCCGAGGTGGGGTCGGAGCCGCCCCTTCTGTAGGGGCCACTACCTTGCACGCAAAGTTCAGGTGACCGACCAGCTCCTGGAGTTCCCTGAGTGTCAGCTTGCCACGGGCCTGGGCCGTGCGTACCCTGGTTCTAAGATCCTGCAACTTGTCCTGGGGCAGGCGGCACACCTGTGCCCTAGAGTCAATTTCCACACCCAGGAATGTCAGGGTTGTCAGTGGCCCCTCCGTTTTCTCCTCACCTAAGGGGAGCCCGAGCTCCCCCGCTAGGGCCCGGAAGCTGTCCAGGAGAAATTGGCATCTACCCGACCCAGCCGGCCCGCAGAAGAGGTAGTCATCCAGGTAGTGGGCCGTGCTGGCCAGGCCCGTTACTTGCCGCAGGCGCCACTCCAGGAAGGAGCTAAAGCGTTCAAAGATTGCACAGGACACCGAGCATCCAAATGGGAGCGCGTGGTCCATAAAAAACTGCCACCCAAACTGGAAACCCAGAAGCTCGAAGTCCTCGGGCCGCACTGGGAGAAGGTGAAAGGCCGACTTAATGTCACATTTTGCCATCTCCGCAGCTATTCTGCAGGTGCGCACCATGCACACTGCGGTATCGAATGATGTATACCGCACAGTGCAAAGTTCGTGGGGGATACCATCATTAATTGACGAACTGCTCGGGTGCGACAAATGGTGGATCAATCTGAACTCACCCGGCACCTTCTTGGGAACCAGCCCTAACGGGGACGCCCTGAAGTTGGGTAGGGGGGGCTCCGGGAAGGGTCCCAGGACCCTACCCTCTCGGACCTCCTTATGTATCTTCTCTCTGGCCACCCCCTCTGCGCCCAACAAGGACCTGAGGTTCCTGGCGAGGACTGGCCGTCTAACTCCCTTAAAGGGTATATGAAAACCAAACGTAAAACCGTCAACAAGAAAGTGGGCGGTCACCCGATCTGGGTATCCTGCCGCCCATCGCCGTAACACACCCACCCTAATTGGACTGGGCCCCTTTTGCAGGGGCTGTATAATTACCCCCTGCCTTCCGGTTCCCTCCCCGGGCCCTTCCCTGCTGGGGCCGAGCTCTGCTGCAGCCAGTAGCGGGGTGCTGCGCCCCACAGACCGAACGCTCGTGCTTGAAACGGCACGGCTTTCGGTTGCAGGTGCCCTGGCCGTTGTACTCCCAGCAGACCAGCCGGACTTGAACCGACTGGCCCGCCGTGGCGCGGGCCGCTGCAATGGGAGATCCCTTCCGGATCAGGTGGCCGCTGTTGTACCTGTCCCCTAATGACGGCCTCACGGGGGTCATAAACTGCAGCCAAATAGGCGGCAGTGGCTCATCCCACCTAATGGAGGGATCCAGGGCGGCCCTGCGATGAAATTCTTCATCGTACAAGAGCCAGGTGTGTCCTGGAAAATCCACAAAGGCCCGGTATATAAGGTCCAGGTATTTTAGCATGGCCTGCGCCCTCCAAGGCCGGGCCTGGAGCGATAGGGACATGTAGATCAGGTAGGCCGGCAGCCACGTGGCCCATGAACGTTCCGGCTTCTTCTTTAACCTACGGTCCCTATCCTGGGGGTCCTCCTTATCCAATTCCTTGGCTTCCAATTCCCTGTTCAGGAGGCCAAAGAAATCGAGGAATTCCCCCAGCCAGATCTTTTCCTTGGTGGCCTGGGCCAAATGATGCCCAAAGGGAGAAGAGTAGTCCCCAAAGGGGAGGGCCGCCGATGCCAGACCAGCATATCCTGGCGGCCAGCCCGCGGTGGGCCAAGCGGCAGAGCCCTGCGCCGGCTGTCCGAGGACCGACCAGGCCAGCGTCTGTCCCGGCAGCCAGCCTGCCGGGCCCATAGAGGCAGGCCCCGGGCTCTGCCCCAGTGCCCCCACCAATGATGGGGGCTGCCCCTGCAACCCGCCCACGCCCTGCAACTGGCATCCCTGGGTGGCCGCACCGGCGGCAAGCCATGGGTGCAACACTGCAAGGGAGGGCTGCTGTCCTGCTGGCGTCTGGGCCGGCCACCCCAACGGGGAAGCCGACCCAGGAACTGCCACGCCCGCCGCCCAAGGCCAAGTGAGTGTGGTTGTAGTGTCAGGTGCAGAAGCCAACTCACTCGTTGACGCGGTCTCTGTCGCGGGTATGGCCACGCCCTCTTCTTCGTCCGCAGTGCCCGTGCTGGTTGCCGCTGGTGCAGCCCCCTGCGGGGCAGCCCTCGCCCGTTTGGCTGCTGCTGGTGGGCTTCCAGTGGCCACCATGGCCGCTGGGTTGGCTTCCAGGCTTTCCAACCTGGCAAAATGGGCAGAAAAATCATTAGCCATCTCCTTTAGCTGTGCCCTTTTCCTAGACTTAGAAGGCCGGGCTCCCGCCCTGGGTGCCGGGCCTTGCCGGGCCTCTGGCCCACTCACCCTTTTGGAGGCCTCCAATGCAATGAGGAGCGACTCAAGCTCCAACCATATGGGCCAGCCCTCCTCCTCGGATGAGGGCTCGGACCGCTGGGGGGCTGGCTGTACCCTCCTAGCCTTGCCCTTGCCCTTGCCTGCCGGCTTGCCCTTCCCGGGCGCCATAGCCTTGCAAGCCGCAGAAGAGTCTTGAAGCGGGTAAAGAGTGAAGCCCTGTCCCCCCCGTCGAATCCTGCGGCCTGCTAACTGTGGGCCCTGGCCACACAGCCCCCGAGGCCCACCCGGATGTCTCTACCCCTGGCCTGCCCTGGTAAGGCCAGACAGTAAGGGCGGGTGGCTGAAGCGCTGCCAAGGGCAAGGCCCTGCCCTACTGCCTGGGCCTGTCGTCTGTCCCCTTGAGGCCGAAGCCTAGGCCCCGCACCCCGGCCCGATCAGCGCCCCTGCCCTTGGCCTGCCACCTGGTAGGCCCAGGCAGCCAGGCCCAAGCCCTCCTGGCTACACAGCGCTAGGCCCCGCAACCCAGGCGCGGCCCACTGCACGTCCTAATCCGCCCAGGGGCCCGGCTCTATGCCAGGGCTCCCACCCACAAACTGGTCGCTGGCCCGCCACCCAGGCTCAGGCCGCCAGGGCCCCGGGGTCTGCTTCCCAGTGGCTCCTCCCCTGGGTACTCGCCGGGCCTCCCACCACCGCTGGGCCGATGATCCCGCCCGGGATAAGGGAACCCATCGGCTCCGAGTCTCCGCTCCGCCGCCACCCGGGGAGAAGGAACCCGTTGGCCTCCCTTGGATAGGGCCGCACGCCCCCTGCACGCCCGAACGGGGAACCGCGGGGGTGGATTCGGGCCCCGGTCTGGCCCGCGGCAGGCCAAAGCTCACGTGGGGGGAGAGCCGGGTGCCACTCCCCCAGTCCGCCTCCGCGGCTCCCGCTCCCCACCGCTATTCGCGGCTGGTTGTTCCGGCTCCCGCCGGCGCCCCCGGAGCCTCTGCGCTGCTGCTGACGCTGCCCGCCGGCAGTCGACTCTCCGGCCGCTCGCGGTCGGAAGAAAATGGTGCCCGCCACGAGGCTGGAGGCCAAGCCTCGAGCTGGCGACGCCGGAGCTGCGTTCGGAGGTCCTCTCCCTCCGAACGCCAAAAGGAGAAGCCCCGAGGTGGGGTCGGAGCCGCCCCTTCTGTAGGGCGCTCCTCCCCCTCCCTCTCAGGGCGAATCGCCCCACCTGCTCCTCTCACGCCTTCTCGCGAGAGGGCAAGGAGGGCCCCGTGCGGCAGATGGACTGCCGTCGGAGCCAGCATTTATCAGGTACATTTTAATGTCTCATAAAAATAACCACCCCAACTTTTCAGCAACTCATTGCTTGATTTAAAATCAAAACAAAATGCAGATGAATGTGGCTAGAGAACTAAAATTTTGGAATCTGACAGCCTGCCACCTCTGCAGATACTTGCATTTCTTCTGTTGTGAGTTTAATAGTAACTAAAGTTCAGATGACTATCACATCTACTACTGTGGGCAAGAATCCCATAGAAGAAATGGAGTAGCCCTCATAGTCAACAATAGAGTGAGAAAAGCAGTGCTGGGATACAACCTAAAAATGATAGAATGATTTTGGTACGATTCCAAGGCAGTCCTTTCAACACCACAGTAATCTAAGTTTATGCACCAACTACCGGTGCTGAAGAGTCTGAGATTGACCAATTTTATGAAGACTTACAACAACTTCTAGAACTGACACCAAAGAAAGATGTTCTTCTCATCATAGGGGATTGGAATGCTAAAGTAGGGAGTCAAGTGGTAAAAGGAATAACTGGCAAGTTTGGCATTGGAGTTCCAAATGAAGCAGGGCAAAGGCTAATTGATTTTTGTCAAGAGAACAAGCTGGTCATTGCAAACACTCTTTTCCAACAACACAAAAGGCGACTCTACACATGGATATCATCAGATGGACAATACCGGAATCAGATTGATTGTGTTCTCTGCAGCCAAAGATGGAGGAGCTCTATACAGTCAGCAAAAACAAGACCTGGTGCTGACTGTGGCTCAGATCATCAGCTTCTTATTTCAAAATTCAAACTTAAACTGAAGAAAGTAGGGAAGATCACTGGGCCAGTCAGGTATAATCTAAGTCAAATCCCATATGAATACACAGTGGAAGTGAAGAATAGATTCAAGGAACTAGATTTGGTGGACAGAACACCTGAAGAACTATGGATGGAGGCTTGCAACATTGTAGAGGAGGCTGCAATGAAAACTATTCCAAAGAAAAGAAAATACAAGAAAGCAAAGTGGTTGTCCAACGAGGCCCTACAAATAGCGGAGGAGAGAAGGGATGCAAAATGCAAGGGAGAAAGGGAAAGATACAGAAAATTGAATGCAGACTTCCAAAGAATAGCAAGGAGAGATAGGGCCACCTTCTTGAATGAACAGTGCAAAGAAATATAGGAAAACAACAGAAAAGGAAAAACCAGAGATCTATTCAAGAAAATTGGAGATATTAAAGGGGCATTTTGTGCAAAGATAGATATGATAAAGGACAAAAATGGTAGGGACCTAACTGAAGAAGAAGAGATCAGGAAGAGATGGCAAGAATATACAGAAGAATTATATCAGAAAGATCTGGATGTCCCTGATAACCAAGATAGTGTAGTTGCTGACCTGGAGCCAGACATCCTGGAAAGTGAAGTCAAGTGGGCCTTAGATTGCAAACAACAAGGCCAGTGGAGGTGACGGCATTCCAATTGAACTCTTTAAAATCTTAAAAGAGGATGCTGTAAAGGTGCTGCATACGATATGCCAGCAAATTTGGAAAACCCAGCAGTGGCCAGAGGACTGGAAAAGATCGATCTACATCCCAATCCCAAAGAAAGGAAACGCCAAAGAATGCTCCAACTATCGCACAATTGCACTCATTTCACATGCTAGCAAGGTTATGCTCAAAATTCTACAAGGCAGGCTTCAGCAGTATGTGGAAAGAGAACTTCCAGAAGTAAAAGCTGGATTTTGAAGGGGCAGAGGAACTAGAGATCAAATCGCCAACATGCGCTGGATTATGGAGAAAGCCAGAGAGTTCCAGAAAAACATCTACCTCTGCTTCATCGATTATGCCAAAGCCTTTGACTGTGTGGACCACAACAAACTATGGCAAGTCCTTAAAGGAATGGAAGTGCCTGACCCCTTTATCTGTCTCCTAAGAAATCTATATGTGGGACAAGCAGCAACCGTCAGAACAACTGACTGGTTTAGAATTGGGAAAGGAGTACGACAAGGCTGTATACTGTCACCTTGCCTATTTAACCTATATGCAGAGTACATCATGTGAAAGGCAGGTCTGGATGAATCACAAGACGGAATTAAGATTGCAGGAAGAAATATCAACAACCTCAGATATGCAGATGATACTACTCTGATAGCAGAAATTAAGGAGGAATTAAAGAACCTCTTAATGAGAGTGAAAGAGGAGAGTGAAAAAAATGGTCTGAAGCTCAATATCAAAAAAACTAAGATCATGGCCACCGGTCCCATCACCTCCTAGCAAATAGAATGGGAAGAAATGGAGGTAATGGCAGAGTTTATTTTCTTGGGCTCCTTGATCACTGCAGATGGTGACTGCAGCAACAAAATAAAAAGATGCCTGCTTCTTGGGAGGAAAGCAATGGTAAACCTAGATAGCATCCTAAAGAGCAGAGACATCACTTTGCCAACTAAGGTCAGGAGATAGTCAAAACTATGGTTTTTCCAGTAGTGATGTATGGAAGTGAGAGCTGGACTATAAAAAAGGCTGATTGCCACAGAATTGATGCTTTTGAGCTGTGGTGCTGGAGGAGAGTCTTGAGAGTCCCCTGGACTGCAAGGAGATCAAACCTATCCATCCTGAAAGAAACCAACCCCGAATGTTCACTGGAAGGACAGATTTTGAAGCTGAGGCTCCAGTACTTTGGCCACCTCATGAGAAGAGAGGACTCCCTGGAAAAGGCCCTGATGCTGGGAAAAATCGAAGGCAAAAGGAAAAGAGGACGACAGAGAATGAGATGGTTGGACGGTGTCATCGATGCAACCAAAATGAATTTGACAAAACTCCGGGAGGCAGTGGAGGATAGGAAGGCCTGGTGAGCTCTGGTCCAAGGGGTCACGAAGAGTCGGACACGACTGAACGACTGAACAACAACAACAACAACAAAAGATGAGAAATTTAGATGAGGATAATGGGATAAGATGAGGAAAGCTTAGACACCCTTTGTTTGGCTGTTCTGTTCCAAATCACCCTAAAAGTGTTGGGCTCCACTTCCCGTTGTGACTGGAATGGTTGGCTCCATCAGATGGAAATTGTTGTCTGAAAACATTTGGAGGTACCTATCTCGAGAGAAGACATCTTAGCTGTGTTCAGTTTGGTCTTGACAGTCAAATCAGTGGCAGCACCCCTCCTCAGCGGCATGTGGTTCAGGATTTCAGCTTCTGAGTTTAACCCTGCTCACTGTACAAACAGTGCAGTTTAATTTTACAGTCATCTGCCTATTGGTGAACACCATATAATTTGATACTCAGAGACTGAAATAGTAAGTGCAACAACAAACAGAAGCTACCCATAATGTTATTTTCCAGAGTCATTACCTAATTAAATTTGTGTGCTGGCATCATATTGGGTCTTGAATTACTCTTTCCTTTCAGTTACTTGATGCTTTGCAGTACTTGTGCTATGATTCCAGACTGCCACTGTGAAAAGAGAACATCCACATTTCAAATCTGTTTTCTCCCTCTCAAGGGGGAAAAAATCCTTCTGAAACCAGTATTGTCCATGTGTGAAGCACATCCTCACACATGATACAAAGGTAATGCCAGATCATCTGGTGGTGAGACCCAGTTTCTTGTAGTAGTCAGCTTTTTCATAGTTGTGAGATCAGACTTCAAAGGAATGCAGTCCTTAAGCCCTGAAAACCAATAATCAAACAAAGCACAATAAATCTTCAAATGGCTAGAGGTGAGATGAGTTTGTCTGGGACGCTCACACATGCTCACATTAGTTAAGAATGCTTTATTCCAGGTACATGCTATCTCTGTGGTTCTTGCATCACTAAGTCCCTGATCACATGAGAGAAATATTCTCCAGTTATCCATCAGTTATGGGTTTTTTTTCTGGTCACATGATGCAATCAAGATAGAAATATTTTCCCTGCCAGAGGTATAAAAGCAGATCATTTCCCACTCCCTGAAAGCCTTGTGTTATTTTATCCTTCTGTTGTACCTGTGCCTTCCTTACCAGGGCTGCCTGTGTGTACTAACAGGTGAAGGCTGTCAGGTTGTTGCCACTGATGTAGCTTTTCTTTCCTGTTGGACTATGGAAGATAACTTGAATAACTTTATTGTCAATATTTGTTAAGATGGATTATTGCCCCATGGTGCAGTGGTTAAATGCCTGTACTGCAGGTACAACTTTGTTCATGACCTGGGGTTCAATCCCAAGTAGCAGGCTCATGGTTGACTCAGCCTCTCATCCTTCCAAGGTTGGTGAAATGAGTACCCAGCTTGCTGGGGGGGGGGAATGTGTAGCCTGCATACTGTAATTTAAAAACAACAACACTGTAAACACCACCCAGAGACTACTTGAAGTGGTATGGGACAGTATATAAGCAGAACACTTTGCTTTTTGCTTTATTAGGACTTTAAAATTAGAGAGTTGATCACTAACCTCTTGACAGCAGCTAGATTAATCATAGCTAGGAATTGGAAGGGGAACTATGAACTATGTATGGATGAATGATATAACAAAGTTTGGAATATTGCCTTAAATGACAACTGGACGTGTACATAATCTTAAATCCATTCCAGTTCTCTGACACTAGGTTTGTCATGGACTTTCAAGGTAAGTGATATATTTAAGGGGTAGTTTTACCAGTTCCATTCCGTCAGTAAACTTCCATGGCTTATAGGGATTTGAACTGTGGCCTCTTGAGTCCTAGTTCATCACTCTACCCATTATACCCACAGTGGGTTTTCCTAAACTATCTTAAATGACTTCAGGCCTTCAGGGTACAGTTCTTCAAGTTTTCCATCTATAACCTTCGAAAATTCTTGGAGAACAAGTGGAGGCTGACAAATGTTTTCCATCTCTTCAAGATGGGAAAGGAAGATGATATGAGCAGCCACTGACTGGTCAAGTTAAACACTGATAGCTAGAAAGGTTGCAGCCCAGATGATTACAAAGTCAGCCGACGTGTGCTTAGAAAACTGTGATGGTTATTAAATGCCATGTCAGTCAATGGTACATCAGCTGAAGCTGTGCTGAATCCAACCCCCTCCTAGCAGTGAGATGTTGGCAACGACTTAGGACTCTCTCTGGCATCATTTAACTTGCTGTGTCCCAGGGATGGAGGAAGATTGGATCTGGCATAACTCCTCATTCCACCTCTCCTCTGCCTCTTTTGGTTTTTTCACTTAGTAGATCATAGCCCCAGGTACTTTGTGTGGTGTAGTGCATAGAGTAATGAACTAGGATTCAGGAGGCCTAGGTTCAGTTTTCTACCTGTGCCATGGAAACTCATGGGGTGGTGAGGGTTACTGGTAAAACAACTCCTTAAATTCATCACTTGCCATGAAAGCTCTATTAAAGTTGCTGTAAGTCAATTCTGACTTGACAGCACATAACAACAAGAAACATTATCCAAGGTGCCATGTTGCAGTACAGGCAGACCTGTGAGATTAACCAGCAGAAGATTCTACCAAGAGAAAGCCTGTAACTCTGGCATCAAAGGCCATTTGCTGACAGAAGTAGTTTGCATCTAATAATGGCTTTCCGTAGCTAGTACATTTTTGAGTTACAGTTGCACTTTCAGCAGCACACATATTGTCAGATTACTCAATATAACCTGAGTCCAGTTCCTGTATACATATGGACTGTTACACTAGTTCTGTGATCACAGAGAAAACATTAGTATGAAATAGGTTAAATCTATGGGATTTGTTTGCAATTAAATTGCTTAAATTTAACTGAACTGCAATTCATTTACACAGACAGTGAGTGGCAGCTGTAACAAAAGAATTAGTACCCAACAATTGGAAAGCCAGTACTTCTGATATAGTTTTGAATAAAAAAGTAGAATGGTTGTGTGGTTTGATTTTTTTTTAAAAAAATAATGCTACCTGGTTCAAACAGTGGAATTTGCGTTGTTGTTTCCAAGTAAGGGGCATGGTGGCTCAGCAGGCTAGAGTACTGAAAACACTGAAAACTGTCGGCTACAAAGTCAGCAGCTCAGCGGTTCGAATCCTGGGTGCCACACAGCGGAGTGAGCTCCTGCTGTTAACCCCAGCTCCTGCCAAGTAGATAAATAGGTACCGCCATAAAAAGCAAGAAGGTAAAACAGTGTTTCCCTGCAGCCATACCAGCCACATGGCCACTGACTTGCCCAACACTGGCTCTTTGGCTTGAATACAGAGATGAGCACTGCCCCTAGAGTCGGACGCAACTAGCACGCATGTGCAGAGGGACAGACTGGGACAGTGTAAAGCAGTTTTCCTGCAAAAGGTTTTTGTTTGCCTGAAGCTGTGAGAGAAGATCTGTTTTCCACCCTATTCTCCCTTGATGTTTGTTTTGTTTGATCACTCTGAGATGAACAGTGATGGTGGCATTCTACTTGTCTGCTCTTCCTCAGGGCTCTCTCGCGAGGACTCTGTTTTGATTTCACACTCTGTCCATTTATAGGCAAGCAATAGCTCAGCCAAATGAAATGGCTCCCTTGGGAATCACTCTATGTAGGGCAGGTTTTTGATGAGTAGCACTGTGTCCTAGGAAGTGATATGTATTTTGAGTTGCTTACTTGGGGAAGAAAGGGAAGACCTCAAGCTCTCATGCGTTTCAGTTAGCAACTTGCTTTTTTGCTGGGCCAGGTTGAAAGAAAGAGGCGACACACGTTCCGCTTGGGTTAAATAAGGGCCACAACTTTATTAACTACAGTAACGAATTTTAAATTACTTATCAAGGAACAATAACTTCAGGAGGGCCTGAGCCGTAGCGCATCATCAAATGGTAACAATAAATTGATTAGGTCCCGTTACTCCACCAATTTCCTGCGGCCCGTTGAACTGCCGCAGTGAGTATGCCAACGAGATCTTTTGGCATCAACGCTCGATTAAAGGTTGGCAGCCCTCCTAGGGGTTTGGGTTATTATTATTATTTGCTCCCTAACTAAATCCTATTGGGTTATTAATGGAAGGCTGCCGAAGACGTGAAGATGTAATTAGATTCGGGACCTAAATGGATTTAATGGTTTTTTATGCGCTACCCGCCAGTTGTGACCAGGGTTATTACCTACAACGCCCACCGCCAATATGTGAATGGTGGGATGGGCGAAAAAACACCACCGCTCAAGGCCAATCAGAGTAATGGTCAAAAATTCCCATCCGGCCCCGAAGCGACCAGCAAAGCATCACCAGCACATAATAAACAGTGGCGGGAGGGCGGGGAAACCGGCGATTGTGGAGGCAGGCTGTGGGGAGCGCGCCGAGGACTTATAAAGTGCGCGCTCCCCTACCGTAGGATATGCAAATAGCAGAGCCAATAGCTGCCTCCCTCAACCGGCCGGCAAAGACGCCCCTGCTCGGCACGAGGCCGGGCGGAGCGGCCATTGCCGGGCCAGGTTGAAAGAAAGAGGCGACACACGTTCTGCTTGGGTTAAATATGGGCCACAACTTTATTAACTACAGTAACAAATTTTAAATTACTTATCAAGGAACAATAACTTCAGGAGGGCCTGAGCCGTAGCGCATCATCAAATGGTAACAATAAATTGATTAGGTCCCGTTACTCCACCAATTTCCTGCGGCCCGTTGAACTGCCGCAGTGAGTATGCCAACGAGATCTTTTGGCATCAACGCTTGATTAAAGGTTGGCAGCCCTCCTAGGGGTTTGGGTTATTATTATTATTTGCTCCCTAACTAAATCCTATTGGGTTATTAATGGAAGGCTGCCGAAGACGTGAAGATGTAATTAGATTCGGGACCTAAATGGTTAACTTTTTATGTGCTACCCGCCAACAAAGAGGCGCACTGCCGACTCTTTACCCCACAGCCGAACAATCCGGCACTCAGGCCCTCCTTAAGATTCTGAATAAAGATATCCAGGCCCTTGTCCCATAAATGCACCCCATCCGGACGATTAAGGTGGGGTCCCCAGCAGGGATGTTGGAAAGCCAAAGGACAGTTCCCATCTCGGCCTGCACAACGCGGGCAACTAACGCAATGGATAAGGTTTTCCAGGTCCACTCTCTAAAGTAATTTATTGCAGCCAGTTATGCATGCAATGAGGATGCCAGAGTGTTTTGGGCATCCCCCATACCCAATTTCTAGGCAGGCCACTTGATCACATTGGGGTCATTATTAATGAAGCCTACCAGCTACCTAACTGGTTATTACGATAGGACTGCCGAGGACCTTGATTATTTTATAGAGATCTGCATGATGTTTAATATTAAATTGCGCTACCCATGGTGGCGTGAACCCCCGTTCAACCGGGGAAAGGTCACAGACTAAACAACACGAACCAATGAGCGAGTACGCTGGAACGCTCTCAGATCCACGAGGATCTAGAGAATGAGAGACTTGCCCGCCATGCGAGCCGCCAATAGGCAAGTATGATGTAGCGCTCTCAGATCCACGAAGATCTTGAGAATGAGGGACTTGCCCGAGTTACGGGTCAAGTCAATTCCTCCCAACATGGGCAACCACGATGCTCGGCAAGGTGGCAGGGGGGAGGTCACTGGGAGCCACAGTAAAAAAGGCGTGTCAAGGCATCACCTTCTTGCCCTTCCACAGGAAACCGGCCCATTGGCCAAGGCCGAAAGCGCAGCCACGTCCCAGGCTGAACGCGCGGCCACCTCCGAGGCCGAATCGCGGCCACGTCCAAGGCCGAAAGCGCGGCCACGTCCCAGGGGGTAGAAGCTGTAACGAAAAGAAAAGAACAACTGGCCCGGTTTTACCGGTCCATTAGTAAACGTACAGAAGATTTAAATTCTCCGGACCTCCATCACCCAATCCGTTGGGTGCCAACCCAACCGGCGCCAAAGGCAGCTGCTGTGGAAACAGCACCTATCCGGAGCGAATGACGCCCAAAATGCCAGCCCGATACGCCAGCGACCTGCAGTGCCCTCAGTGAACTTGTCCAATATTGGCAACCTGTCAAAGGCGACCCCTCTTTGCGCAGGAATAGGTACCCCCGATAATTGTAAGCGAGCAGGGCGGACCTATAAAACGCTAGGACCGGGCAAATTTGAAGCACAGAACACCGAAGGTGTATCGTGCCGGCCTTACCTCGCTGGTCAGTCTTCAATCTACAAATATGCTGAGAGACCAGATCCTGCTAGCGGACCATACACGACCAACGTAATGCATAAGCTAGGAGTCGGTTTCTTGGATTGGGCAAGCAGCTCGCTAACGCGTGAGGCGGCGAAAAAGGGGTACCAAATTGGCAGCTTGAAACAAGGCAACCTCATAACTGGCGGAACAAACTCGAGGCTATGCATTAGCCAGCCTACATAACCTATTAGGAGGGATCGGAATCTTCAGAAAAACTCGAAAATTGGGTTAGGTCCAGGTAATACCACTGTGCCGCCACCCCAGCGGGAACGAGGCAGCACACTAAATTTCGGCCGAAATGCGGCGCGTACGATGAGGACCACGAAGTCCCACAATACTATAGCGCAGTATGCGCAAAAATGGACGACCAGGCGCCGCAACTGCATGAAGGGTAGATGCTGGACTGCTGGAGCCGACTTACCACGCGAATACACAGCCCAGGCCGAAACCAGGGCCGGAAACGATGAGTCTTCAGCGGCAGGCGGGAACATGACTACGTTGGCAGTCACAGCAACTGGGGGGGGTCTAAGCGGAGCATGCAATGACGCGGCTACTTCAGTAGTCACAGATGGCGTACCTGCAGAAACGATACTGGCAGATCCTGCTAAAACGGACTCAAGAGAAGAATTACATGTCACCATTAGCCATTATTAGTGTACGCTCCGCCCCCTCTGAGCCTTAGCCACGCTCGTAGAAAGCCTTCTCCCATAAGACACGGCCGTCCCCTGCCTTTCAGCGTGCTCACGCTCCAAACGAGGCCACTTCTACCAAGCTGCCAAAAGGCTAGGTGACTCATCACCTGATGAATAGGATGGATTAGTAAGGGGCTGCTGACTAGGCCTCTTCTTGGCAGGGGCTTTACCTTTTCCCTTCCCATTAGAACCTCCCTCCTTAAACGGCGTAGCTGAATATAAGGGGCAAACAGGTGAAAAGTAACCCATAGCGTGCGCGTGGCACAAACCAAAAACGGATTCAAGGAGAATGGGAAGGGGGGCCCTGGTATGTAACAGCCAACCCAGATTGCGGTGTGTAACAGCCCCCACGATTCGTGGCGCCTGACTTCATGACAGAGGACCTTGAGTGGAGTCCGCTGCCTGAGCCGCCCCTCTTGGCTAAAGAATCAAATCAAATACAGGTTGAAAGAGGGGGTCTGAGGACTAATCGGTAGATTAAAGATTAACAAGCCTAAATGAGCTGGAGACAGGGATAAACAGTGGGGAGGGGGCAAGTTTGCAGATGACACAAAACTGTTCTGTGCGGTGGAAACCAGAGAAGATTGTGAAAAGCTCCAGAAGGATCTCCCCAAACTGTGGAAATGGGCTGAGAAATGGCAAATGTGTTTTAACGTAACCAAATGTAAGGATTATCGAAAAAGGGGGTTTGAAAACAAAACAATCACCATTATAATGCCATTTACACAAAACAATAGTAAGGCCCAACCTGGGGTATTGTGCACGATTCTGGTCACCGCATCTCAAGAAAGACATAAAAAACTTTTGGGCCTCTTTAGTCTGGAAAAAGGGGGCCTGAGGGGGAATATGATTGAGACATACAGAACCATGCAGCGTCTGAGTAAAGTGGCTAGGGGGAAGCTCTTCTCTCCCTCCCACATACCAGAACCAGGGAATAAACTCAACTTAAGGGCTGGGAGCGTAAATGCTGACAAAAGAAAATATTCATTTATTTGTTTATGTATTTATTTATTTTACCCAGCGCGTTGTAAGTCTATGGAACTCCCTGGCACAGGAAGAGGTGGTGGCATGTGGCCTGGATGCCTCAAAAGGGGGTACTGGACAGATTCCTGAGGAAACAGTCCAGCACAGGTTAGAAACCATGATGGAGGAACCCGGGTACTTCAAGGGCCAGACACAGGGGAGTGGTGTCAGGAGACCAGCATCCATTCTCATGCCCTCCCAAAAACATCTGGTGGGGCCTAGATGGCATAGCAAAACATACAGGGCGAACAGGCGACAAGTGACTCAGCCGCGTGGGTGTGGCACAGATCTAAGGTGGATTCCAAGAGTATCGAAAGGATGGCCCTGGTGTGTAAGTGCCCGAAACACATTGTGGCACGGGTATAACAACAATGAGGAAAGCGGATGGATGCAGACTACACCCACCCCCCAAACACACTGAATGATGATGTGAACAAAATGGCCAAACGGGTGGTTAGGCAGGCCACCACCGAAGCTGCAAAAATTACCGCCAATCAACGCCAGGGGAACAATACAAAGACGATAAACTCCACTAATAAGTCAACAAACAGACAGAGGGGTTCAGGGCCACTCAGAATATCCGGCCGGGGAGATGGATGCAGATCAATGCCTAAGGGGTGAGCCCATGAGGCATGGCCAAAATGACCATCGGGTACCAAACCAAATTGGCGTCCATGAGCCACCCCCGATGGAAGGGTGTAATATCCCCTGAACAAAGCTAAATGCCTACAGCCCAGGATAACTGGAGGTAGGTAGAGCCGCCTAGGGCGCCCCGCCAGACGAATGGGCATGTATATATGAGCTAAGAGTAGGCCCAGAAAGTCCAACCAAAATGGCCACCGAGTGGCAAAGCGGCAAATGGCCGCCCAACCCAAAGGCACGGGTTACCAACCATGATGTATATATGTAATCCCCAGGCTTAAAACCAGGGTACTTCAAGCACCAGATGCAGGGGGAGTGGTAGCAGGAGACAGATATCTAGTCTCATGCGCTCCCAGACGCATCTGGTGGGGCCACTGTGAGATACAGGAAGCTGGACTAAATGGGTCTTTGGCCTGATCCAGCAGGGCTCTTCTTAGGTTCTTATGTAACAACGAACAGGGAGGATGGGTGCAGATTACACCCACCCCCTGAAAAACTTGTAAGGTGACGCTCCCAAAATGGCCGAACAGGGGGGGCTAAGCTGGCTATCACCAAGAGGGAAAATGGCAGCAAAATAGCTTTCAGACGAATAATACAAAAACTCCTTGCTCCACCCGGGAGTCAACAAACAGCAAAGTGATTGATGGCCACCCAGAATGTCCAGCCGGGTGGATGGATGTCGATGAGTGCCCACAGGATGAGCCCATAAGGCACGGCCAAAATGGCCGCCCCGTGCAAAAACACAATAAAGAAGCTTCCCTAAGGCGTCCCTGATGAAAGGTAGGAATAACCACTACACGCAGCTACACGCTGAATGTTCGGGATGACTGTAATAAAGGATCCCTAAACACTAGGAAATTCTGTACGCCAGGCTGTCAACGCTGTCCACCCCACTGGGGTTCCAACCCACAGGTAACAGGCTAAGGAAAACCCCAGCGGGAATCCAGCCCAGCAGCCACCCCCCCTTCTCCTGCAGGCTCCCTCACCCACGGAAGAAGCCCAGCAGGGTTACCGGAACCTGGCGATGCAAGCCGTCGGAGTTAAACAGGGAGCGCTTATCTACGCGCTCCAGTGCTTGTCGGGACCGACAAACAGCTGGGTAACAGGGGCTCAAGGGATCCCGCTCGCCGCTTCTGCGGCGCTCGTCAAGGACGCAGGCTTGCCAAGCCTGCGCGATCACGGAAACCTGCCTCCCGTACCCTTCCCCGAAATAACCACATCCAGCCGCAACTCAGACGTCTGTAAAGCCCCACAGCGAGCGCTTATCAGTAAGCTCAGCTGCTCGTTGGGACCCGACAAGCAGCTGAGCTGACAGGAGCTCAAGAGCTCCTGCTCCTTTAGAGCGCTCCCAACCACGCAGGCTCGAAAAAGCCTGCCCAGCCGGGTAACGCGCCTCCCGGACCCACCCTGGGATGACAGGACCTTTGCGGGAGGCGCATTCAAGACTTCTCCCGACAATCAGGTGATTGTCAGAGGCAGCAGCGAGCAGCTCGCCAAACCGAGGCACCGGACGCGTCAGGAGGCGCTCCTGGCTGGCGTGCCGATCGCTCCCCGACGAAACCGGCGATTGCGGAGGCAGGCTGTGGGGAGCGCGCCGAGGACTTATAAAGGGCGCGCTCCCCTACCGTAGGCTACGCAAATAGCGGAGCCAATAGCTGCCTCCCTCAACCGGCCGGCAAAGACGCCCCTGCTCGGCACGAGGCCAGGCGGAGCGGCCATTCTTCTGGCGCAGTGGTTAAATGCCTGTACTGCAGGTAAAACAGGGCTCATCACCTGGGGTTCGATCCAAGGTAGCTGGCTCATGGCTGACTCAGCCTTCCATCCTTCCGAGGTCAGTAGCATGAGTACTCAGCTTGCTGGGGGGGGGGCAATGTGTAGCCTGCATACTGTAATTAAATACTGTAAACCACCCAGAGACAACTTTAAGTGGTATGGGGCGGTATCTAAGAAGAACACTTGACTTTGCTTTCTGTCTTTCTATGTTTTGTCCACAGTTTAAGCATGTTACTGCTAGCTGTGGGATTTTGGGAACTTTAGCCCTCAAAACACAGCATATTTAAGCTTTGAACTTCTCTTTTATTATTAGGCACCAACACCACTCAACGGCACTGGTACTGAAATGTAATATGGTAACTTGGAATATTCTTAACCCCTCCATTTTTTTCTCCACCAAAAAACAGCTCTGGAGAAACAAAATAATGCCCTTTCCTTTTGGAAGTCCTTTTGATAATCTAATGTTGTTTGTATATCTACCATGATAACATGCAGGAAGAGATTGCTGTCCCACTGAGACTTGCCCTGATTAACCCCCAGAGATGAAATCAACTGATCTATCATCACTGCTTACTTGAAAGTTCAGACGGTGGCAACAAGCTCCAATTCCTTCCACAAATACAAGGCTCCTGCTCCTTTGAACTGAACAACTTTATTTTTATTCCTGTGTGTCATCTGCTCCATGGTTTGGTGACCCTGGGTATATATAAATAAATGCCACCTAATTATATACCTTAGTTATTTTTAAAAAAAGGTAAAGGTTCCCTCGGCATTTGCATGCTAGTTGTGTCTGACTCTATGGGCAGAGCTCATCTTTGTTTCCAAGTCAAAGAACCAGTGTTGTGCAAGTCCGGGGCCATGTGGCTAGCATGGCTAAACGGAACACTGTTTAACTTCTTGTTTTTTTATGGCAGTACCTATTATCTACTTGCATTTACATGCTTTTGAACTGCTAGGTTGGCAGGAACTATAGTTATTACCAACTGACAAGTTACAGCTTCTTATATTTGTAATTAGAGATGGGCACGACTTGAAAAATTTTTTTTTCGAGTTGTCGTTAGTCGGGCCGGTTCAGTTTCGGGTCGTTTCCGTTTTTCGCGAAAATTCGCAAAAATTAGTCGGTTCATTTTTTGTTTTTTTGTTTTCGTTAGTACTGGTTTTTTGGGGGGGAGTGGGCTCCTGGAGGCACCTCTCTGGGGTGGGTGCCTCCTCTGGCCCGCTATAAAGGGAAAGCGGGCTCCTGGAGGCACCCGTGGGTGCCTCCTATCCTCACCCACTAGGAAGGGGAAGCAGGCTCCAAGAGACCCCTCAACATGGGGGTCTCCCCTCCTCACCTGCTGCTGCTGCAAAATGCTATGCAATAGCCATATGGATATTGCATAACAGAATGTGCAGACAGTGACTGTGAAGACTAGTGGATGGCACTGAACCCAGAGCCATAGTGAGATGCCTAACTAAGGCTCTCACACCACCATGTCTCACACAGAAGGGAATTGTACTTGCGTGTAGTGCAATGCAAGTACATCTGGCTTAGGGTTAAGGTGGGTTAGGGTTAGGGCTAGGGTTAGGATAGTGACGGGTAAGGTTACGGTGGGCTAGTGGGTTGCACCTCTGGGTGCCTCTCTGACCCACTAAGAAGACAGTCTGTGATGTATGGGTACGGACTCGGAATCAAGGGTTAGGGTTAGGGTTAGGGCTAGGGCAGGTTTTAGGGGGCTTTTTGGCACATCCCAGAAGTCTCCATGGCCAAGTGGCCATGCGATTGGTGGGATGGCTCCAAAAATTTGCATGGTCATCCACTCCCACATGGCTGGCCACTCGGCCAGCCCATCATTGCGCAGGTGTAAAAAAAAAAAAATAAAATAAAATCAATGGAGGACAGAGGAGGAGAGGAGAGACATTTTGTTGCAAGAAAAAACCCACTGCTACTGTGAAAAATCTGGCAGTTTATAAATTTTCGCGTGTTTCTGTTGTGCTTGTGTGTTTTTGGACCACGATTTCAAAAACAATATTGCGTTCGCTGCCCCATTTTGGATCCCCCGCCCGCACCGCATGGCATGGCGACTCGAGTCCGGCTGCCCAGGATGGGGGGGAGGCGGGACCCCCCCCTCCAGAAACCACCCCTCCAGTAGGTGCCCTGCGCCCTTAGTCAAGCAGGCATTTTTCCGCCTCCTTTTTTGGCCCGGGAATGGGTGGGGGGAGAGTTTAAAAGTTTTTTCCTGTGCTGTCCGTGCCACTTGCTTGCACTTTAATTGCGGCGGCCGGCGGCCGGCGAGACTGGGCTTTTTGCTGGCTGGCTGCGAGCCTGCGGCGAGTCCACAGAGCAGCCCACTAGGACGGGGGATGGGGGGGAGGCCGGGGACCTCCAGAAACAACCCCTCTGGTAGGTCCCCTGAGGCACGGCAGGCATTTTTCCGCCTGCTTTTCGGCCGGGAACCGGGGTTTTTTAACGTTTAAAAACTTTTTTTCTGTGCCGCGTGGCATCGCACGATCGCGCGATGCAAGGAACGAGCACGACAAATCAGACCAAAATTGTTCGTTCGTCGGTTCGAGCTCGAAGTCTGGCGGAGTAATTCCCGTTACCGTTTCCGTAGAGTAACGGAAACGAGTAATAGAAACGGAAACAGGAATACCGCTAAGTCGTGCCCATCTCTATTTGTAATCAAAAGTATGGCATTAGTATCAGAAAGAGGAAATAGCATGAGGTGAAGCAATTGTCCGTCTTATACTTCTAGGTGTTAAGAATAAAGAGCTAGCATGACTCCTTTTAGGTTTTGGTACAGCAAATAGAAAGGCACCACTAGGAGGCAAGCAAGCACAGTGGTTCACCAGACACATTGACAGGCTGCCCCAATACATTTCATTACAAAATGGCAGCCTCCTCCATTCCACATACAGAGGCAGATGGAAAAGGCAGTTGACTCTTACTGCAACACTAACAACTAGCCAAGGCCAGAACCATGTTCTGCTGGTAAAATAATGCAATTACTGCTAAAGGTATTGTTTATTGAGAATAGGGTAGTAAATGTCATATTTTCATTATTTGAGGGCACAGGGGGAAGCGTTTCTGCTCAACATAGCTATATAACAAGACAGCCGGAACTTGTGTATATCCCTTTTATGTTTGAACCATTAGCTCTATGTGGTCATGAATGCTATCTGTTGTTTCTTCTCAAATCTTTACCTACATTTGCTTTCTGGGATTCATAGTGATGTGATTCTCTTAAATTGATAGGAGCCACACTTTCTTCAGTGATTGGAGAGCAATGTGACCACACATTTC
This sequence comes from Phrynocephalus guinanensis, assembly GCA_037367245.1. NCBI lineage: Eukaryota > Metazoa > Chordata > Lepidosauria > Squamata > Agamidae > Phrynocephalus > Phrynocephalus guinanensis. The sequence continues at coordinate 97,168,510 of CM074735.1, read as the reverse complement.
TTTCTGTCACTTACTTTCATTTTGAGAGTGAAGGTTGGCATTGGATTGGCTGCACCTGCAGGAGATAGGAGTCTTGTGTCCCCGTGGCTGATACAGGATGCTTGTTACGAAGTGAAAGTTAGCAGAAAACCCATCTGCCATCTTGGTACAGTAAGGGCCTTTTTACACAACCCCTTAAATTCGGACCAGAGATCTTAGGGGTTTGTCGCTCTTCTGTGTCTCCACCCCTCCCTACTTCCTGGCTGCTGGCTGTGTGAGGGGAGGGAGGGAAAAAAGGGACAAAAGAATAAAACCTTACCTCCCGCTGTTGGTGGACGCTGCCGGGGGAGCCCCAGTTACTTCCTGGTTCCTCTTAAAGGGGCGGGAGGCAAAAAAACAAAAACAAAAAGAAGGGAGGAGAGCCCGGCACATCCGCATCAAATATTTTTCACCTCCAGAGAGAAGGTACAAGAAAAGTGCGCTGGGTTGCGCTAAAGTGGGTGGGGTCGCACTTAATTGTCTGCAAACTCTGGAGCTGGTGGGGAAACATTTTAAATCTCTGGAGCTTGCAGCCATTTGCGATGGAGCTTAGGGGTCGTGTATAAAAGCCCTAAGTGTCAACACCTCCTTTCTCATGACAAGTTACCAAATGACCATGCAGTTTTCTTCTATTGAACATTATTTTTTTACAGTTTAGCAGACAATTTACTGGGATACCCAGAATGGTGTCAGTGAAACCCGAGAATAAAAGGGTTCAGGTCAATGGTCCGTGAGATGACTGGGGGCCTGTGCTAGATAATGTTACCCTTTAGTGAGCCGGACTAGGGGGTAACGTCACACTATGAAGCCAACAAGACCCATGACCCACCATTTGGCTCTTCATCTCCAGGCCTGGGATCTTATGGCTTGGATTTATGCCAGGGCATAGTTCTCTCCCATTGCTGAAACTGCCTTGAGATTATTGAGGCAAAGTCTTATTTCCGGCTAAAGTAAGATACAGCTTTGGATATGAGCATTGTTTCTGCTGCCGCTATCATTTTTTCCTGTGTTTTTTTTTTTTGTGTGAAGCCTTAGTATAACTTATTAGTGAATTGTTTAATTTTAGTATGCATGTATTAATTTGAGATGTTTTGATTGGCCGGTTTGTTATGACTACCTTGCTATGACTTGTAATTACAAGTGAATTATTAGGAAATGTTTCTACATTTTATTATGCAGATTTTTGTGATGTTGCTATAAATTGAGCTTGTTATTGCCAAGGAAAAGTGGTGCACTCATAAATAGATGATGGCAATGGCGAGACAGTTTGATTGCCAGGAAAGTGACCAAACGCCATATGAAGTTTAGGAGTTGTCTGCCTAAGATCTATGACACAAATACTCTGGGTTTTAATTAGCATTGTTAAACCCCCAGAGTGGCCCTGCAGCTCGATGGGGAGTATATACATCTAATAAATAAATAACTAAATAAATTTAATCACTAATTATTATTTTTGTTTAGATGCAACAACACAAAAGAATATTCCTAATACAGTAGGACCCCCGTATTCACTGACTCATTAACCACAGATTCGGTTATCCACAGTTGACAGAGGAAAAATAAGTAAATAAATAATACAGCAGCCGCAAAGCAAGCAACTATCACAAACAGCAGCTGTAAAGCAAGCTACTGTCACAAACAGCAGCTGTAAAGCAAGCTACTGTCATAAAACAGCAGCTGTAAAGCAAGCTACTGTCACAAAACAGCAGTTTTTGGGTGGGGGGGGGGGGGGGGGTGTTCTGTCTTATCCATGGTTTTCATTATCCATGGGAAGGCCTAGAATCAATCTCCAGTAGATACCAGGGTCCTTCTGTATATTCAAGTTGCACATCTTTAACACAGTACCATTAGAGGAGCAGTTCTGGGTGACATCATTTGGCACAATGGTGTCTATGAGTAGAGATGGTGCAGTAGGTACATGAGGCCCAAGCAACACAGAATTTGAAAGGTAATAACCAACAAATTGAACCTGGAAAACCACTGGCAGTCTATCCAGCTGTCACAAACAGATGTCATAATCACAATGGAAAGAATCCATTAAGACTGATGAAGCTGTTTGGATGAGCAGCAAAACGTTGCTATCTCTCAAAAATAAGTCCAGTAGCCATGACTCAACTTCCAGATAAACTCACCTGGATGACTGAGAATCTTCACAGACAATCCATTAATAGATTAATAGCTTGCATGATACATATTTTACCAGTTTAACTTCCTTGCTGTCTTCCAGGGTAGCCCCACACTGAGCAAATTACAGTAGTCTGATTTTGAAGTTATAGTTGAATGGCTCAGCATGGCCATATTTGCCTTTTTCGGAATAGGGAGAATGTTTCCAAATTAGAGACAGATGATGAAATGCTGACCCAGTCATGGCAGTGGCCTAGCTAGAGTTTGGAGCGCCTGGGGGACAAAGTCAGTTTTTGCACCGTCTCCCCCCCCAACCGTATCTCACCCACTCAGCAAGGGAGGGGGAGCAGATCCTGGGAGAACAGTGGGGGAGGGAAAGAAGGGTCTCTCCTTCTCATGCCCTCTTTGTGGGTCTCATTTCCAGTTAAGGCTCTCCTGTGCAAACCGCACAGCGTGTGGATGGCGCCAAGCAGGTGATGTCTTTTTTTTCATGCATCACCTCCGTAGCATGCTCCCCCTCCTCCTTTCCCCCAGGCTAAGGCTTGGAGATTGTTATCCTGTGGAAAGGAGGATAGGGAAGCACGTGATGGGTCCCCCCCCCCAAGAAGCACCTCCATCACATGTTTTCCTCTCATTTCCCCAGGCTAACAATCGCCAAACCTTAGCAGGGGGGGGAGAGGAAGGTGGGGGGGGGAGCAGTCAATGGAGGTGCTGCTTGGGGGAAAAAAAATCATTGCCTGCTTCTCTCTCCTTTGCCCCAACTAAGGATTGCCAAGCCTTAGCGGGGTGAAAGGATGACTGCTGGTGGTATGGCACATGGCTTCCTCCTCCTGCTCCCCCTCCAGGTGCACGCACCAGGGCAAATGCACTCTTCTGCCCCTCCCTAGTTATGCCAGTGAGCCATAGTTTTCCTCTGTTTCTCCAGGAGTCCATCAAAATGCATTGTATTGACTTGACATACATTAGGGAAAATGCTAGTTCTGGTCTTTCCATCATTATTTTTGTCTCCCTCCTATGTGTGATGAATGACACTCTTAAAGTCGGAACCCCTGCTATCAGTGAGGGCATTCCATGTTGTGATTGAACTTTAGATGGAGTGGCTGAAGCTTGCCTGTTGGTAGAATACGTACTGATGCCTGAATGAAACTTATAAAAGGGTGAGCTCTAAAAAGTACCATTTGCAGGAGGTTCATATTATATGGCTTATAGTTCAAGAGAGTAACTTATGTTGCCTGTTACAGCTTGAGAGATGCATAGGTTATTGATTGCTTTTTTTTTGCCTTCTTGACAAATAAAGAGTACCATATATGGTTCCTTGAATCCATCTCAAAAGATCTTAACCAGGCAGTTCTTAAAGGGATATGCACAGACTAAATATATTTCTCGACTTCTGCAGATATTATTAATAACATTTTCTATCACATCATTTTGTTTGTGTTCAACAGGACTTTGGGCACTACTTTCTGGGAAATGAGGGCTGAGAGAAATAGAAACAAAATTTAACTGTGTAGCAAAATGGAAGGAAGGTTGAGATTTGTAGTAACTCATACTTGAATTCCACTTGTGTTACCTCACAAAAGAGGGTTATTTTGTTTAAATAGTCACATGCCCCCCTCCCCAATTTTTTAAAAAGATACGTACTATCATTCTCATAATATGTGTAAAGCAGAGCTAGTTTGCACCGGCCAGTTCATGACTTGATGACAGCCGCATCATATATCAAATGTCATAGGTAGATGTTTCCTGCCTCACCATTTATCAAACACCATGCTTTTCAGTGGAGCTTGTCCAATTTGTTCAGCCAAGTCACAAGTACTGAGTAATCCACTGCTGGGAAATTAAGGTAACCATAGGCATACAGTATTTAAATTGTCTTCCAGTTGTAATTCGTTAGGTCCAACTAAGTTTGAACAATATCCAAAAGAAGACAGGCAATCAAAGTGTGACTGTAACACTTCTAGAAAAATTAACAAAGCTCAACTAATCTATAGTACTCTCTGAAATGTCACTGCATTAGTCACTCTGTGAAAAATACTGTGATCGGTTTGTGTAAATACTTAAAATATTTCAGGCAACCTGTTTTACATTTGCATAGTCGTTTTACTATAAGCAATCACATCCCAGAGCTACAGTGCAACCCCCCACCCCCACCCCGGTTTGATGTGTTTTCCCATTTCTAATTCTGGCACATCAAAACACAGAACAACAAAAAAGTAACTTAGCCTTGAGAAAAGGAAATGCATTCATGATGTAATCAGCAGAGCCAGTATGTTTAGTTCTCCTCCACGGCTCCATGGTGTTCGTTACAGCTCTCATGTTATTTTCATTTTAAATTCTGCAAATGCAAATAAAAGCAAAAAGAAGAACGTAAGAAACAATGTCAAAAGGAATAACTGAATTTGTATTTCTAACCAAGTTCAAAGCATGTTTAAATGAATCTCTCTAACCTTTTTTCTGGCCTTATTTGAGAACTTCATTGATAGATTGTCTTCATTCTTCACCCAATCTACGTATTACAATTTGTTTACTGCACTGGAAATGAGCTAAGACATCCTAAGTTTGAGTTCATATGAGAGAGCTGTGGACCTTCCAGATTATCCCAGCTTTCAGGAAGGTGGTGAGATTCCAGGAGGAGGCTGTAGTGCCGGTCACACCTCCAGAACTTCAAACAGCTCTGGACCTTCAGTATGCAGAGGTGGCATACCATTCCTGTCTTTTTTTGGGGGGGGGGGGGGAAAGCACTCATGGGCTGGGCAACGTACCCAAGACTATACAGGCTGGTTCTTTAGAGGCACAGTAGGAAATTGAACTCGAATCCCCTGACTTTGCAACCAAGTAATCCAACACGCTGGATTTTCCAGCCAGAGCATAGTAAACTTTCAAACCTATACAGAATTTATTTATTTATTTATTTATTTATTTATATACTACCCTTCTTCTAACCAGAACCCCAGGCAGTTTAAAATAATACAATAAAAATAAAAGTGGGAGAAGGGGAAAAAAGAATCAAAACAAGAAAACATTATAGTGAAAACACTAAACCAAAGACTTAGGCTCCTCGTGAGGTGGGGCAGCGATTGACAGGGAGGCTTCCTCATTCCACATATGTTTGTTCTTCAACTGACAATATGTCACAATGTCAACACTGAAGGTTGGTTGTCTGTGTCTCTTGCAACAAAATACAATTCTGAGAATTACTGTCTTATTTTTTTATTTTTTTATTTTAGTGCTTATATACTGCCTATCTTCCAGGAAGAACTCCGGGCGGTTTACAACAAAATGAAAACAAAAACAGTTACATATTAGTCGATAAGTATGCATCACAATATCATGACAATAAAACAAAAGTAAAAGAGGGGCCAATGAAAGGATGGTGGGACAAGAGAAAAAAAAATTAACAATCGCCAAACGCCTCTTGTCCTGTATAGCAGAGTTTCCTCAGCAAAAGAAGAAAATAAAACAAAGGTGTATTCTCAAGGGTATCTCAGCGGCGACCGGTTGGCTGCCAGGCCACGTGACACTGCCCGGGAGCTCAGGAAACTAGGAGTTCAGAGAACAGAGCGAACTCTTAGTTCTCTGAGCCCTTTGCTCTCTGAAGATGCTGGCCACAGAGTCTGGTGAAACGTCAGGAAGAAAAACTTCCAGAACATGGCCAAACAGCCCGAAAAACTCACAACAGCTATAAACACAGTTGAATTAATTTTAGCATGTCAGAGTTGAACTAACTTCCCAGTATCAGCTTACAAGCTGCTGTGCTGTCTCGGGAACATCAAAGGGAGGGGGTGTGAATGGAAAGGAAAGAGGAGGGGTAATGTGTCCCCCCCCATAAAGTTTGTTGCCAGATCAAAGACATCCCAAACTTTCTTGAATGCCTGGAAGCATTGTGAAGCAACTATGACTAGAAAGTTCTGCTCCTTTAGAGAAGGGATCCTACCCATATAAAAACCCGACTCTCAGATCAAAAGGGGGATATGATGTGGTACGATTGGGATCCTAGCTGGCCGGAGGGCAAGGAAAAATGTGTCCTTACCATTTGAAATGTTCTTACTTCCAAGTAATTGGTTTGGCTAGACTAGACATTCCTATTTTTCTGAGAATTGTAATATCTTACGCTTTCAGTAGCTTACACTTTTCCTTTTCTCACCTGTGGAAAAGATGCAATATTTCATGTTGATGTTGAGAGTCCTTTTTTTTTACTTGTAATTTGAAGCTGTGCCTTGCAAGGTCTCTTGCAATGCTTAACACCACTGTGCATTTTGATATTGGTTTGGAAGCATTTGCCTGAGCTTTATTCGTTTTTTATGTTTTCTTATTAAAACTACAGTTTATATATCTTAACCGGAGTGTGATTCTTGTGCCTGTGGGAATGGTTTTGCTAAAATCTGTGCCTATGGTTGGCAGCTACTGGACTTCTTTGTGAGCACAGTTTGTTTTTCTTTTGTACAAAAACAGCTCTTCAACTGTTCCTGGGTCCTCCAAACTGGAGGGGAAGGAGGGGCTGACAGGGTGCTTAATCCCTTGACGCACGGACGCAGTGTTGGGTTTGCTCATGCCTGACTAGCCAGCTGTGGGCCATATGCCTTGTGGAACCTTCCTGCAGATCCCTGAGGCATGTGGAAGCCTCGAACTCTGTTTTTGTTGGCGGCGGGTCTTCACATGTCATCATAAGTGGTGACAAGCATCTACTGAGAGTACAGGATTGAACTGATCTAGAATTAATTTATATATCTTTCTGGTGGTTCATAGTACTTGCAAAGCTCTCCTCCACCTTCAGCCTTTAAATAAATCTTTTTCTTCCCTCTTTACTTTTTTATCCATCTTTAACATCAGTACACAGGGATAGGGAATAGTATAGAATGGATGGCCTTCATTTCCATTGGTGTGTTATTACAGTTTAGGATTTTTCTTTATTCCTTCATCATACCCTTCCAAGCCTCCATCTTTTGATTTCTTAGCTGCAGTGCCCGTTTGGGCTGAGGACTGAACCACAATATAGAACATCTTGGACAAGTTCATAGCTGTTATGTATCTGGGATTAAGTGTGGCTGGGAATAGATTCTGTCAATCTTTTGAGTACTGAGCCAACTGGCACCTCTGTTTTCATCCATAATAAACTATATGTTGGATGCTATGGATTTGCTTGCTAGGGTGTTAATGTTAATCTATGTACAATGTCACAAAGGTCCATTTAACAAAAAAAAATCTGTCCTATTTTGTTGGCCTATATGGTTATCATACCACTCTGAACACAGCAGATCATTTCTTATTTTGGAAGTTAAGTGGTCTTGGACCTGGTTAGTGCTTAGATGGGAGGCCACTAGAGAACATTGCACATTTCCACTAAGTACCAGGGGGGGGAATAGCTTATCTCACATTATGAAGAACTACAACCAGCCAAAGTTGCTGGTACTTGGTGAACAAGCCAATGGTCTGATCAGAATAAAACTTATTCTTATATACTATTTATTATGCAAGCATCTGAGACACTATTTGATGAACCACAAGAGCTAATAGTGGGGCTACAATTAATAGCACTACTAAACAGTTATTAGACCTGCTAATACTAGTAATCTAGTTCTATAGAAAACAAAAACTAGGCAATAACAATATGGGCTTGCTTAGGAGTTACACTGAACATTTAGTTCACTTAAAGTCCCTTGTATATTTTTGTGGGGCTTTTTCAGAAGGATTTATCATTGGTCTGTGCTACAGATACTTTGGATTCCTTATTGCTATGCTCATCCATCTGAAGATGCGTATTCTACAAGAAGCATATTATTTTGAACAGGAGGATATAATTTAGCAGAATTGTAGCATGTCAATTTCCTAAAATGCAAAATATTTGTACAATATGTTTTTAAGGGGGTATACTTACATGATATTCTCCATCTATTTTTACATTTTGAATAGCTTGCAGAAGACTGTTTAGAAATACCTAGGGAAAACTACATCAGCCAGCAACAGCAAACAATAGAAAAGTCCTAATTTGTTGCAAGGATGAGGAACTGATGTCTAAGCAGATTATGTTCTCTTATGAAAGAGTAAAATAACAGATAATGTAGCATACTTTCTTCAGTAAAGCTAAGAACAACAATATAAACACCAAACTCCATGGAATATACTTGTATATTCAAATCCTTAAGATTCCAGGATCGAGATGAAAGTTTTAGACACATCCTGCCAGGAACTTGAAAATTTAAAAAAAATGGCACTCTTTAAAATAGAAGAGAACCAACTGAGTTGTAATCAACACTGAAGATCAGGTTAACAATGTTTCAATTAATTCTGGAGAAGTAGATGTTTTATCAGACACTTATTTGTCATTTAGAACTGTTGGAAACAGATGTATGACAAATTAAAACCAGTTTTGTTTTGATAATGACAATGACCAAAATACTTTGCAAGTCACATACAAAGGGCAACATGTGGCTCCCATTCACTTCAATGGTTGCTTTGCATGCACATCCAAGGACCCAATTCTTTACTAGTTCTACTGACCAGAAGGGTTCTAGCTCAGGCTTCCATCATATTAAATGCAGACATGTTGCCTTTAGCTTATTTAAGAAACAACAATACAGTGCAGCCATGAATAAAATTAGCGGACTAAGTGTAAGACATGTAAACACCATGTTCCAGCAGTACAAGTGTATTCAAGGTTAGGCTCAATTGTGGTATAAATAGCAGTGTACATTACACGAAAAAGTGCTGAGAGAAAACAGCAAGCATTTGTAAAAATAAATAAAATGCCATAGCTCTGCAGCAATACCTGTCTTATATCTCACATAGGTTAATGCTCGGAAATGCTTAGATTCTTCACCAATTATGAAAAATGTCAGGCTAGCATACATTCAAACCAGACTGACTACCTATGTGGGGTTTTAAGACAGATTGTTATGCATTATTGCTTTGACTGGGTTTTTTAGTACTATGTATGTTTGCCATTTCTCATAGTGGTATTTGTTTGTTCCTCTTCAATATTTGTATACATATTGTTTCTAGCTTTAATGTTGCCTTTTGATGATGTAAGATGCCTCTTTGGATTCATTGGTTTTAATATTTTCTTTTGTGAAACCGCTGTTATATAATCACTGTTTTCAGCTTTAAATACTGTCTTACAATGATGTAAGTCACCTTGGGTCCTTTTTAAGGAAAAAATGTGTGTGTGTGTGTGTGTGTGTGTGTGTGTGTGTAAAAATAAATAAATAAAAATCATTTGTTCTTGATCATTGTCACCCACTTGCTCTACTCTTCTCAATTGCCTTTGGACTCTGGCTTTCTCAGATGATTTGACATCCCATGACTACTTTGATGCCATTTCATACTACAGAGGCACCCCGACTTACGACAACCCTTACAACCAAGAATCCCAACTTATGAGTCTGCTTCCGTTGCCTCCCCCACCTTACAATTAAGACAGGGTTCCCCCCAAGTAATGATGGCACGTTGGGGGGGGGGGGGGGGGGGGGGAGAGAAGCGGCGGGACGTTTAATATGACTTTTATCCACCAAGGCAAGCACTTGCCTCAGTTGATAAAAGTCATTTTCAACATCGCACACTGCTCCCCCACGCCCTTGGGGGGAGGGCTGGGAGAAGCGGTGCATGATGTTTTAAACAACTTTTAGCCACAGAGGAAAGTGGCTAAAAGTCATTTTAAACATTGCACGCCGCTTCTCCCGACCCCCCTGGGGCATGGGGAGAAGACGCACTATGTTTAAAATGTCTTTAAGCAACTGAGCCAAGTGCTTGGTTCAGTTGCTTAAAGTCATTTTAAATGAACTGCCACTTCTCCCACCATGCGCCCAATTGTGGGAGGGGGAAGAAGTAGAAGTTCATTTAAAATGACTTTAAGCAACCAAGCCAAGTGCTTGGCTTGGTTGCTTAAATTCATTTTATACAACCTGCGGCTTCCCCCCAATGTACCCAATTGAGGGAAGCCACAGGTCATTTAAAGTGTGTTCCCATAGGAATGTATTGAAATCTGTCCCTCCGGAATGGATTAATTGACTTTCAATGCATTCCTATGGGAAACTGCTCCCCAACTTACGAGCTAATCGAGTTACAATTTCATAAGTCGGGGTTCCACTGTACTGTTCAGGCACACATGAGCCACAAGAGAATGCTGACCATAGGTAAATGTGAGTGAGACAGAATTATGTTATTAAATAGCAAAGGAAAGCATAAGCAAAATGTTCTGCTTATATACCATCCCATAGCACTTCAAACACTCTCTGGGCATTTTACAATTTAATTATGCAGGCTACACATTGCCGCCCCCCGCCCACCCAGCAAGCTGGGTATTCATTTTATCAATCTCGGAAGGATGGAAAGCTGAGCCAATCATGAGCCTACTACCTGGGATTGAACCTCAGGTCATGAGCACAGTTTTAGCTGCAGTACAGGCATTTAACCACTGTGCCCCAAGGCTTGAGCACAAGCTAGAATGCTATTAAATGATTATGTGTGCATAAGAGGAACAGTGGAAGTTTTCAAGGCTAAACTGATAAAATGCCAGCCACATGCCGATAACCTGTCTGGTTACATTTCTAATTATGCACCCAGGATGCACTTAGGATGAAGCAGTTCTTTTGCAATTAGCTGCTGTTGGCTGTGGCAGCATCCACAGTTCCCCTTGCAAGAACCTAAATATCCAAGGAGATATCACTGGGGTGAAAAAACAAAATAAAACAAAACCCTAAAGATTCTTTGAGGCTATCAAACTGGTTAGTATGCCTAGAAAACAAAACATGAATTAAGGTGATTTTTTAGGGGAAAGGAGACGTGAACCAAAATGAAAGTTATACTCTCTGACAAATGTGAAGTTCCGTGGGTAAGAAAAAAAATCACACACATAAAATGTGGAATGGTTGACATGGTTGCCTTAGCAGACAGAAAGTAAAAACACAGTGTGATGCACTGACTAAGAAAGCTTGGGTCATTCTAGGCTGCATAGACAGAAGCATAGTGTCCAGATCACATGAGGTGTACATATTACTCTACTTGAGTTAGAATTTTTATGGAACCACCACTGCATCCCATTAGAATGCAGTGGTGGTTCAATAACACTTCAACAAGCAACAAGCAAAAGTGAGCCAGCTTGCAAAGCTCTGAAAGGTGTTAGAAGAATCACCATGTCTTTTGCTACTTATGTCAGCTCTGGGTCTGGTGCTGAGCTCTTCTTCTCAATCATTTTGGCATTTAATAACCTTCTACTGAATCACACATCCTACGCTGCTGAAATTTTTGACTTTGTGGAAGTGTGTACAGGCAGACTTCTCTTATACAGGCATCCATCACAACATGTGGATACTGGGAGGGTTGGTGGTGGTGGAGAAGACAGCCAGGAGAGCTATACCAGTGAATATAAGGATGCTGAACATTTCCCCTAGCACGTATCTTTCTACAGATGCCAGTGTCACTTTCAAAACTTTGGGAAAAATAATTTTTGGACTATACTTTCCAGAACTTTCTGGACAGCATGGCAACCAGTCTGTGTGGCTGGGGAATTCTAGGAGATGTAGTGACAAACAAATAAATAAATAAATAAATAAATAAATAAATAAATAAATAAATATGACAGGAGCTGAGTGGCATCCGGTTCAGAACACCTCATCCTCGGGGAATGAGGTTGGAGAGGGTAGAGAATCACTTAGAGAAGACATAGCAGGTATAGGTATTAGCACCGGGAGAATAACGGAATGTGACAGTTCATCTACTGAAAATAAAAGCTGTGGGGCGAATAGAACAAGGCAGCAGCTGTTGTTGCGGGACCCACTGTACAGGTGCTTCTACGCCAATGCTCGAAGCCTCCGAGCAAAGATGGGAGAACTTGAACATTTGGCAGCTAGGGATAACATTGATATAATAGCCATAACAGAAACCTGGTGGAATGCGGAGAACCAGTGGATACAGCAATCCCAGGCTATAAACTCTATAGAAGAGATAGAGGGGGGCGGGTTGGAGGAGGAGTGGCCATCTATGTCAAAGAAGGGGTAAAATCCAGCAGAATGGAGATTGACAGAGGGTCTGACTCCACCATAGAATCACTGTGGGTTAAACTACCAGGTCCAAGGAGTGATGTGATCGTTGGAGTATTCTATCGTTCACCAGATCAGAAACTTGAGGGGGACCTTGAAATGAGGAGAGAAATCATGGAAGTGGCTAAAAGGGATAGGATAGTAATCATGGGGGACTTCAATTATCCCCACATTGACTGGGCCAATGCGAGCTCCGGGCAAGAAAGAGAAACTGGGTTTCTCGACTTGCTGAATGACTGTGCCTTAGAGCAACTTGTCACGGAGCCCACCCGAGAACAGGCAACTCTGGATCTAATATTGTGTGATACTCAGGACCTGGTCAGAGGTGTGAATGTCACTGAGCCTCTGGGGAACAGTGACCATGCTGCTATTACCTTTGCCATGCATGTCGGAGGAAGAGTGTCAACCAAATCAGACATAAAAACACTTGATTTTCGAAGGGCAAACTTCCCTCAGATCAGGAAACTAGTTAGAGAGAAACTGAAGGGGAAGGTTAGAAGAATCCAATCTCTTCAGAGTGCATGGAGCCTGTTTAAAACAACAATAATAGAGGCCCAGCACAAGTGCATACCACAAAGAAAGAAGAGCTCATTTAAGTCCAAGAGGACACCGGCATGGTTAACGAGTGGAGTTAGAGAGGCTCTAAAGCGCAAGGAGAGGTCCTTCTGTAAATGGAAATCCTCCCCAAATGAGGAAAATAAAAAGGAACACAAACTCTGGCAAAAGAAATGTAAGAAGATGATAAGGGAGGCAAAGAAAGACTTTGAGGAACGAATGGCTAGCAATATAAAGGGTAATAATAAAAGCTTCTTTAAATATGTTAGAAGTAGAAAACCTGCCAGAGAACCAGTTGGCCCTCTGGATGGTGAGGGAGGAAAAGGGGAGGTTAAGGAAGACTTGGACATTGCAGAGAAATTGAATGAGTTCTTTGCGTCTGTCTTCACGACAGAGGACCTTGAGCGGATTCCGCTGCCTGAGCCGCCCCTCTTGACTAAAGAATTAAATCAAATACAGGTTAAAAGAGAGGATGTTTTAGGACTAATTGATAAATTGAGGATTAACAAGTCACCTGGCCCAGATGGCATCCACCCAAGGGTTATTAGGGAACTGAGAAATGAAATTGCAGATCTCTTAACGGTTATATGCAACTTGTCTCTTAAAAACGGCCACAGTGCCGGAGGACTGGAGGATAGCAGATGTCACACCAATTTTTAAAAAAGGAAGGAGGGGGACCCAGGAAACTACAGGTCGGTTAGCCTTACATCTGTCCCAGGGAAGATGGTGGAAAGCCTCATCCAAGAGAAAATCTTAAAACACATAAAAGAACAAACCTTGCTGAGAGAAAATCAGCATGGCTTCTGTAAGGGTAAATCTTGTCTGACAAACCTCTTAGAATTTTTTGAAAAGGTCAACAGGCACGTGGATTTGGGTGAACTGGTTGATATAGTCTATCTGGGTTTTCAAAAGGCTTTTGACACAGTCCCTCACCAAAGGCTGCTGAGAAAATTGCACAGTCAGGGGATAAGAGGGCAGGTCCTCTTATGGACTGAGAACTGGTTGAGATCCCGGAAACAAAGAGTAGGTGTCAATGGGAAATTTTCACAATGGAGAGAAGTGAAAAGCGGTGTGCCCCAGGGCTCTGTCCTGGGACCGGTGCTTTTCAATCTGTTCATAAATGACCTGGAGACAGGGATAAACAGTGAGGTGGCCAAGTTTGCCGATGACACAAAACTTTTCCGTGTGGTAAAAACCAGAGAAGATTGTGAAGAGCTCCAGAAGGATCTCTCCAAACTGGGGGAATGGGCTGAGAAATGGCAAATGCGTTTTAATGTAACCAAATGTAAAGTAATGCATATTGGGGCAAAAAAATCCAAACTTCATCTATCAACTCATGGGCTCTGAGTTATCCGTGACGGATCAGGAAAGAGATCTTGGTGTGTTGGTGGACAGCTCCATGAAGGTGTCTCCCCAATGTGTGGCAGCGGTGAAGAAGGCCAATTCCATGCTAGGGATTATCAAAAAGGGGATTGAAAATAAAACAGCCAACATTATAATGCCATTATACAAAAAACAATAGTAAGGCCCCACCTGGAGTATTGTGTACAATTCTGGTCACACCGCATCTCAAGAAAGACATAGTGGAACTGGAAAAGGTGCAGAAGAGAGCGACTAAAATGATTACTGGGCTGGGGCACCTCCCTTATGAAGAAAGGTTAAAACATTTGGGCCTCTTTAGTCTGGAAAAAAGTCGATTGAGGGGGGATATGATTGAGACATACAAAATAATGCAGGGTATGAGTAAAGTGGATAGAGGGAAGCTCTTCTCCCTCTCACAAAATACCAGAACTAGGGGACATACACTCAAATTGAGGGCTGGGAGAGTAAGAACTGACAAAAGAAAATATTTTTTCACCCAGCGCGTTGTAAGTCTATGGAACTCCCTGCCACACAATGTGGTGATGGCATCTGACCTGGATGCCTTCAAAAGGGGATTGGACAGATTCCTGGAGGAAAAGTCCATCACAGGTTACAAACCATGATGGAGATGTGTAACCTCCAGGGTTTAAACCAGGGTACTTCAAGGGCCAGATGCAGGAGAGTGGTATCAGGAGACAGATATTTAGTCTCGTGTGCTCCCAAATGCATCTGGTGGGGCCGCTGTGAGATACAGGAAGCTGGACTAGATGGGCCTTTGGCCTGATCCAGCATGGCTCTTCTTATGTTCTTATAAATAAAATAAATAAATAAATAAATAAATAAATAAATAAATAAATAAATAAATAAATAAATAAATGTTCCAAGTCCTGCACAGAGCTAAAACACAATTCAGATATCTAGGTTCTAGAATAAAAAGATTGGGTGGGCATTTAAAGAAAAGTAATCTCACTTTATTGATTTTTTTTAAAAATTCAAATTAAAATTTATAGGACAAAGTAAAAGTTTTGGGGGTTTGCATTGCATTGCTGTTGTAACGTATGGATAAAAGAACCAAGATGCTGACATTTTCTCGGCTGCTGTAAGTAGAGCCAATTATCTCTGGTTGTTAGGCTAGAAGACCACATTGTACATTTATAGTCTCAAACGCTGGCCAAGTTAAAACAGAGACCTCTCCTAAGAGTGTGGTTGGAAAAAATTTCTATTCTTTCCCCTAAAGGCATACAGTAGATTTTTCAAGAAGATATTCTTTTTGCATAGGATCATAAATTAAGTCAGTGGAGATGCCAAATGTCCTGGAGCATGGCATTTCAGATGGAAAGAGAGGGTCTTTAGCTCTCCTGAGTTTTAGCAGGGTCTGGCAAGGGCATTTTAAAAAATATGTTAGAATGAAAGTTTAACCCCTCCCTGCTCTCAGTTCCTTTTCGTTTGAGCACCAGGGATGGTCATGCCCAAAATACTGAAGGTAGCTTTGCTTTTTTGGTTGCACAATCACTAAGAAGGGTGTGAGAAATTTTCCAGCTTTTTTTCTGGAACAGGCTGGAATGACGCCAAACAGAAAGCAAGGACATGAGAGGTGTTAGTGGAACCGAAAGCACTTGATGCTTGAGAAAAACGTTCACATTCATGCTAATACATACATACATACATACATACATACATACATACATACATACATACATACATACATACATACATACATATATACATACATACATACATACATGCATGCATACATACATACATACATACATACACATGCATGTTTTCCAGCTCACTGCATCATCATTATCATTTTGCAGATTTCAATGGCTTGGGAGCATTTGGGCCTTAGTTTGCACACAATGTTTAGAGAAGGATTTTAAAATGGATTAGATTACTTTCCCCCCCCCCCCCCCAAAAAAAAGATTCTGGGCTGGCCTAATTAATTTTCCTTGCAATTTTTAGAGTTAAGTTTTCCTGGAATGAATTTCTGACCTGTGGATTGCTCTGAATGAACTCTGAATCATTCATTTTCTTTCTTTTTATTCTACAGTATATGCACAGTGAGGACCAAACTTATTTATTTTATATTTTTGTTTTCTGATTTTTTCCACCTGAATTTTTCTGGATTTTTCCCTTTACATTCCTCTGAAACATCAGAAACTTCTTCTTTGGCACAGGGAGCATTCAAGTCTCTCTTTCTCAGTCTTGAGCCCAAAATTTACTAAAGTGTTGGGAAGACGGTGATCTATAACTAGAGGGCTGGTGGAAGATCAGGGGTAAATGTGTTTTGTAAAGGACAACTGTGGCTAATTTTGCATTTCTTTAATTCATCCGATACTTAAATCCAAATTGTTCTTCATTTACACCTGTCATTTCCTCTTTGTCTTGCATTGTGTTAGACATTCATTTATTATTTTGCCTTTGATATCTTTTACATTGTGTTTTCATTCCATGGATATTATTTCCTGTTTATCTGCTGTGATTTTAAATAAATCTTCAACTGCACCTGTGCACAGTCTCAGACCATCTCTGGTTACACCTTTCACCCACATGGGGGAAAACATAGGATTTTATTTTCAAAACCTCCTTCTGAGCTCCCATAAGAAGGAGGCACATGACAGATATGTACAAAAAATATACACAGTGTGAAGTGGCACAGAAAGAGTGTTGTTCTCTCTCCTAATGCAAGCATGTGAGATTATTAAGTGAGGTGGCATTTCAGAGGAAATAAGAAGGGTTTCGTCCCCATACACACTTAAACTAAGGGGAAAGTCCTGCTTTCAACTAGGGTTATGCATTTTGTATTTTTTAAAAAATTACTAAACCTTTAATTTTCAACTGTAGGACCCAGTCCTTACAAACACCTACATTATGCTCACCTGAAGTGATAAGTAGAGATGGGCAAAAAAAATGTAAATATAGCGTTTTTGCTTCATTCCGTTTCATTTCTTTAGTAGTTTCATTTTGTTTCATCACTAATGAATTTTAAAGTAGTTTTGTAATGAAATGAAATGAAACACTATGCTCCCTGGGTCCAAGAGGCACCAAAATAGCAGGGAGCTTCCTCAAGCTCTTCGCTCTAACCCCTCCAAATTTATGTTGGAATAGAAACTTTCCAACAACCATTGAAGGAGCTTCCTTTTCAAACTGGATGTTATGCTTCCTGAAGGCATGAAGGCTGTCCATTGGACCATCTCTTCAGGTGGGCTCAGCTCAGAACATCCCTGATTTCAACCTGGGTAACTTTGAAAGGGAGCTAGAGTAATTCATAGAGCAATTCATTCATAATGGCTATCAATTGAAAATGTGGCAAATGGCAATGGCTACTAATTATTTTGATGCTCCTAAAGACTCCCTCAGCTGGATTGCCAATTAACAGTAGTATGCAGGGGTTTCCATCCATAGATCGGCCTGTGCTCATTCACATTATTTTTTAAACCGTGTGCATAAGATGAACTCCTGGTCTCCCTTTTCATCCTCGACTTCACTTTGAAGGAAGAATATTGATTTAATATTTTCTTAGGGCTCTAACACGTAGGTAACAGTGCTAGCACAGTTAGAAAATGGGGAGCCTTTTAATGGTTAAACCTTTCTTTCCCTCTTCTCTTCCCCTTTGCTGGGGAAACATTGTTGTACTATGGCCAAGCATCCAATGTGGATGCTTATATGCTTACACTAGGATATAAACATGTCCATTGTATAAATTATAATAGACTAAATAACACAGGGCTGAAATGATAAATGATGAAAACAGATAAGGGATATTTCCACTGGCTGGATAGTTCAGTGAGTTAGGTTTCTGGCTATGCATCCAGAAATCAAGATTTTAATTCTCCACTATGTCATCAGGGAGAAAAACATGTCTGCATATCCTTGGGCAAGCTGCACAGTGCCAGGATTTCCAGCAAACAAATAAATGGTAAACTACTTCTGAGTTCTCTCTAGTTAGAATATCTTGAAAAGAGACACCATTAGAGATGGGCACGACCAGAAAAAAATGTTTTTTCGAGTTGTCGTTTTTCAGGACGGGCCGTTTTGGGTCGTTTCCGTTTTTTTTCGCGAAATTTTAAAAAAATTAGTCATTTCGTCGTGTCGTTTGTCGTTTGTCGTTACCGCCGCCACGATTTCGCGCGATTTGACATCCCAGCGAGTGGCGTCCCGCCGGCGCTAGGTGTTTTTGCACCCTAGGTGGCAGGCGGGGTGGCGGGGGGGCATGGGCGGGTGGTGGCAGCGGCAGGGGGGAGGGGCAGGCGCACGGGCGGCGGGGCGCGGACCCGCAATGACCAGAGAAGGCGGAAAACACTTTAAACTGACTTGCTGCCAAGACTGCATCGAATAAAGCAATTGCAATTTTTTGCAAACAAAGTGGGCAGTGCACCCCACAGCAGAGCTGCAGGCAGGGTATGAAAGGACCTTGGCTTGCCACCAAACAAATGAATATTTAAAATAAATCCACACCTCCCCTCCCACTCAAACCTACCCCCCCACTTTGAAGCACTATCAGAAAAGAAATCCTACAAACTGCAGGAGAATAAAAAAAGAATAAACTGTGTTGCTATTCCCCATAGCAGACAGAGAATGAAAGGAATTATTATTATTTCCTAAAAAATTCAATTGAATCAATTCCCTCCCTGCCTGCCTAACTGAAATCTGAAGGCTCCGCGAAATCGAAACTAGTCTAGCACAGCAGCCAGCTACACACAGCCCTCTCCCACCCATATCCAAGCCCGGACTGCGACTCTTCTGGGAGTGCCTCGGCTTTTTATGCCCTCTTGCACATCCAGAAGTGTCAGTCAAAACCTGGCCATGCGATTGGTAGAATGGGTCCCAAAAATTTGCATGGTCCCATCCCATGGCCAGCCCATCATTGCGCAGGTGTAAAAAAATAAAACAAAAAAAAATAAAATAAAATAAAATAAAATAAAATCAGTGCGACCTTTTACTGCTATAAAAAAACCCACTGCTGCTACTGTAAAAATTCAAGCATTTAAAATAGCTAATTTTCGCATGTTCTGTGGTGCTTTGGTGGTTTTTTTGGACCACAATTTAAAAAAAAAAAATATTGCGGGACGCCATTTTTGGATCCCCCTGCACTGCATGGCAAATGGACACGCTGAGGATTCCCCCTCCCAGCCCGGTACCAGCAGCCCAGGACAGGAGGGGGGGAAGGGCTGGGACCCCCCCCCCAGAAACTACCCCTCTGGTAGGTGCCCCTCAGCCAGGCATATTTTTGCCTGCTTTTTTGGCCTGGAATCGGTTTTTTTATTATTTTGAAACCATTTTTTCTTTGCCGCTTGGCATCGCGCGATCGCGCGAGCGATGCCAGGAACGACAAATGACAAATCAGACCCAATTTTCTCTTTTTTCCGGTTTGATTTCGAGTTCTGAACAGCTTAATTGTCGTTATACCGAAGTTCGTTACGTAACGGAAACAGATATCCGAAAACGGTAAACGACAATTTTGTCAAGTTCCGTGCCCATGTCTAGAACCCCCATATGTCAGAATTGGTTTTCCTGGCATATGAACTATTAATGGTTATTACATGTAGTCAATTAACTATGCAAAATTCTATTCACAAACTTACAAAATTCTAACCCATGCCTGTCCCTTCATTCATCTCACTGTCCATATTCTGTTCACCATAGTCACTTAGCTATAACAGCTCATATCATATCTCTAATCTATTTTATATTATAATTTATCCCTAATCTAAACCCTTAATTTTTATATATTTTGCCACCCTATTAGTTATCCAGCACTTCCTGTCCCTGTCTACATCCTCCCAAATATTCACTCATATAAATACTTTTCCCACTCCACCCAGGCATGGGAAAGCCAGCCTGGAACAACAAAGAGTATATTCTTTCTCCCACCCCAAACCCATTTTCATAAATTATCTTCCTGTCCAATCAACCCCCATTTACTTCCATCACGGAACATCTTAGCTGATCTACATAAACTGTCTTCTATTTATGAACAAAAAAATAATAATCACAGATTATAGTCTTCTCTCAGCACAAGAAAAGCACACCCCTGTAATCTGTTGCAAAAAAATAACAGTGAAGAAAATATTTGTCCCTGTGAGCTACCCAACAGTAATGAAGTTTCCATTTCCAAAGTAGTTCGATTCTTTTGCACAAAAGAGGTATGGCGAGTAATCTATTTTAACTGAAAAGCATTAAGACCTCTTTATAAACAAATTGAGAAACATGTTAAAATTTCAACACATTCTCCTCCATCCATCGCCTAAAACCTTAAGGCATGTAAAAACAAAGGAAGTGCACAAAGACCAAACAGTTACACAGAACATTATAAAATAAATCCATCAATGGTCTAACTAAAGTTCACAGAGGATTGCTCTTTTTT